>PVKA01011234.1:31529-56204 GCA_004027165.1 Ctenomys sociabilis
TTTTTTTTTTTTTTTTTTTTAATTTTTTTTTTTTTTTTTTTTTTTTTTTTTTTTTTATTTTTTTTTTTTTTTTTTTTTTTTTTTTTTTTTTTTTTTTTTTTTTTTTTTTTTTTTTGCAGAACTGGGGATTGAACTCAGGCCCTCACACTTGCCAGGGAAGCCCTTGCCCTGAGCCATCCCTCTGACCCCTAGGTTGTAAATTTTGAGCAGTAAATCTGCTTCCCTAAGTATTTGTGAAGTACTGTGGCTGGTGTTAACCAGAGCAAGAGACTGCAGGTTCCTACCACCAGGCATCAGAGGACGAGGGAAGGCTCCTTCTCTCCTAGAAAGTTAGTGCCTCTACCATGTGCTCACTGAAGCTTAGATTTTGTTTTCTGTGTAAAAATACACACATTCAGTTCTTCAATTTGTTATAAGATCCTCATTCATTGATTCATTCATTCACTCATTCATGTACAATTCATTTAATGTAACAACTAAAGGAAAGAAAAAGGTATTGAATGTGAAATTAAATTGCCTCCCTAATGAAACAGGGTGTGCTTTATCCTTTCTTCTTCCTCTGTCACCACTTCCTTCCAACCTGCTGTATAAAATCTCCCTGTCATGCTCTTATCTGCTGTCTATCAAGTCCCACCTTTTTTCAACTCTCATCAGTTAGAAAGTCCAGCTTAACCCTTTTCATAGTTTTGGTCTATGGCATATGTTCCCCTAAGTCCCACACAATTCTCTGCCTTCTTTCTCCTCTTTCCTCCTCCTTGGGACTGTAGATGCCCTCCTGTGCTGTGGCCTACAAGTCTGGCTGGACAGCTCAGAACCCAGTTTCATCTGCTATTGCTGGGGTTGCTTTTAGCAGAGGCCAGAAAGTTTGGTTGCAGATAAATCAGTATTTTCCATCTTAGGAAGCGAATCCTATGTTCTTCCTAGACCCGGTAGAAGTTCTGTTCCCAGAATGGGCCCTGGCTTCAGCACAGTCTCCTTCGCTATCCCTTCTTGGTGCTCAGCCAGCTACCTTATACGTTTGGCATCCCACCTTTGGGGGCTCCTCAGAAGAAGAGCTGCTCACCAGCCTTCACAGTTCCCCAAGATGTCCCCAGACTCCAAAGGACATACATCAAAATCTTTCAAGGATAAATTTTAATGATATCTCTTTGGACTGCTTGAGAACTTACTTTCATTTTTATGTAAAAAACTCTGATCATATGTGTAATAAAAATTCAAATGAGAGACAGAGTTAGTATCACACATCCATATAAGTGATAGGGCCATCTGAACCAACAGGCAAAGGCCCACATGCGTCCCCCAACTTACAGCCAGATGTGGCTTGGTGTAGAAACTCTCAGGGCTGAGTTTCCAAGGGGCATAGTGTGCTTTCATCTTCATGCGGCACAAGACACATTAATCAAGTTGGCCTCTAGGATAACGTTGTCATGAGTTGTCAGAGACCTACATTTTCACTCTTCTCACATTTCCTGTTTCCTTGATTGAAATTTCTACCAATGGTAATTGGTAGCAAGTGGTTCCAATTCCCAAACTTAGGAACTAATAGCTAACCTTCCTTATAAAGAAATAATCTCTTTTCAATTGTTCTGTCTTGTTTCTAACGATGCCTTGGCCCGCTCTGTAAGAAAAGTCACCTTGCTTTCCCAGGGAGTGGCTTTCTTCCCACTGCCATTAAGCACAGCAGAATTTCATTTAGAGCTCACTATCAGAAACCAGAAATGCTGACTCTCATGGAAAATTGTATTTCTGGGATTTGGGTATTGAGTTATCACAGCCGCTAAATAAAGCTCTGTTTGCCAGAAAAGAAACAGTTACATAAAATGAGCAGGCCTCACTTAATACTTTAAGTACAGAGGGAACACTGGGATATTTAGGTTAAGGATGTGTTTTATACCATGGCAATAGTAACCGCCCTTGCAGCCCTGTTCAACAAAGGAAGGGTTTTAAGCAAGTCAACCTCACCTTCGGCCTTCATGACTCTCTTGCTCTTTTTGCACATTTTTTAAAGAAACTTAATACCTCTTTAATTACACATTATAAATAATACTCACCAGAAGGCAATTAAGTGATACACTGTGGTTGTTTTCAAATTTGGTTTAAATCATTGCACTTCCTTAATTTTTAGAAGGATGCCAGGGAAACACTTATAAACCATTGTGAGATCCCATGAACTGGGACTTTTCACTAATAATACAAAAATATTTAAAATTTGTACTCCAAGAAAATGTCTTTTGAGTTATAAATGGGGATCTACAGCATCTTATTTTCAATGTAAATTTATAACTTACACACCCAAGAAAGTAAAGCAAAAACAGTTTAGTGTTACTATCTTAAAAATGAAGGACGAAGGGTTTACCATGAAGCTGGGGCTCTTAAACATTTTTAATGTATCTGAGTATAGGGAGTTTGTTGAGCTTGAGTCACGAGGCTTCATGTTACATAGAAATAGCTCTAGGGCTGAGTCACAACATCCCAGTGCCTGCCAAGTGAATGTTCCTTAAAGAGTTGGTGGAGGCATTCAGTGGCACCTAAAGCCCAGAGCTCCATCTGACCTAGGAGCCATCCAGAAGAGCTGGTCCTGGCCAGCATCAAGCTTGTTTCTCTTTCATTTCACAAATAATTCTTAGGTGCTCCCTTCCACCTTTCTTCTTGATAATCCCACTTTCATTCTCCTTATACTTGTTTCATCTTTTGCCTATCAGAATTCTTCAGCCACTGAAGGAAAAAAGTCTCTACAAAGTTGATACTAGGTAAGAAATCAAACATATATTTATGGTAATGGTAGGAAAAGCTAATCAGGGAAATTATTATCTTTTTTGCATATTTATATAAAAAGTGCAGTTTGATTCCATCCTAGCCATATTTAGATTTCTGAGAATTTATGATAACATATGAAGAATAGATCAGAAAGTATTTTACTTTTAATAGAATAAAATATATAGCTCTGGGGAAAATGAAAGAATAAACACTAAGTTTTTTGTTTGCTTGTTTTCATTTTACCCTGTTCTACAGGGTCTTGGTACACAGATCAGACACAAAACTACTGTTTTCAGGCTCTTGAGATGTGGGATACAGGTGCCTGCCACCACACCCAGTCTAACCCTACATTTTACTGACTTTGTTTTGTCCACCTTAATGTGAAACTCTGGAATTTATACAGTGAAGTTATTTATTGGCAGAGAGTCCTAATGAATGTCAGCATTTTATTTATTGTGTTGTTTTTGAGAAAGTCTCACTATGTAGCCCAGGCTGGATTCTACCACGCCATCCTACTGCCTCAGCCTCCGGAGTGTTGAGGTTACAAGCGTACATAACCATGCCTAGCTTTCCGGCTTTTGAAGAGACAGTAGAATAACCTCTGAGATGAGACTTTATGAAAAATGAAACTATATTTCAGCTTCAGAGTCCTGCACCTTTGCTGATAAACCAACACCAAGGAAACGTTACTGAAATTTGAATCCTTGAGAATGTTTAGTTGTATGTGCAAGATTAGGTGATTCTCGATTAATTAATTTCCTTTAGTGAAATCAGTTGCTGGATTGGAATGCTGTAAGCAAAATCCATTTTACTCATTCATTTATTTATTAATTTGCTAGGCATTTATTCTGTGTGTACTAAACCCTAATCCATACATTAATTGTTAGGAATTTATTTCAATCTAGAGCTATCCCAGTGCAGCTAAAATCACACAGTTACCAGTGGAGAGGAATACCAGAAGATTCATCTAATATAGGATTCATTTTATTAGGCTTCAGGAGCACAGCGGGGAAATGGGGTCTTTGGTGACTGGCTACATGCATAATGAGCAGGGCAGCAAGGTTAAAAAGACAGTCACACGGCTACAATGAATTCGACAAACTACATCTCACTAACACATTTGATTTTTTTTTAATTATGAATTCTGAACCACCTGGAATCCACCAGGCTCCTTCTAATTGCTGACAGTAACAAGGCTGCCCCCTCGACTGAAGCTAGATGCCTGGAGCAAAACCAACAAAGGATTGAAATACTATGATTTAAACTCAAAACCAAAGCACAGTGAGAGAGTTCTTTACAAGGCTACTTGAAAGTTTCATGTCTAGGGTTCGTGAGATCATAGCAGACATATAAGGACAACACAAGGTTAAATCTACATCTTATATACAAAGAATAAACCGGTTCTCTAATCCGTGTCCTGTAGCTTGCAATCTCAAGAAGAATACAGGATGAATAGTACGATCCTGAGCACAAAGACCACGCAACTGACCTCCTGTGCCCTGCTATGAATAATGGCCATTATTAGAGGGAGGTAGGAGCTGCAGCAGCAATATACCACTGTCTGTCCTCCTGAGCCAGAAGGGGACAAGTGCAGAGAGAGCAGCTTGTTACGATATACGCTATGCTAATTATTTTTGTGATATAATTCTTGGGAACCATTTATGTATTTTTTTTTTTGTTTTTTTGAGACAGGGTCTCACTATGCAGTTCAGGATGGCCTTAAGCTCACTTTGTAGCATTTATGTATTTTAACAGGTAAAACAGCCCCCCAAGTACAGCACACGGCTATGTTTTACTGTCAAGGATCTATTTAGCTGTCTTTTTTTCTGCAAAATTGATAAATATGTAATATCTAGCTTAGTCCTGCATAATCAGAAAGAAAACCATTGCAAGGAGCATGTCTGGGGGCTGTGGACAATAATACAGCCTGCCATGAAGCTTTGGGCTTCGTTGCAGCCTGTCAGCAGCTTCATGGTTTTTAACCTGTTCATAACCCACTACTATTATGGACTACTGGACCGAATTGGATTATTTTGCTGAATACATGTACCTACAATATTTAAATGGCAATCAAATACTCATCTCTGACAAAACTGAAGAAAAAAAGGGGGATAGAAACGAAGGACCATTTTGTATCTGTATATATAAAATAGGATAGATGTTCAGCTGCTTTCTCTTAATTCAATGAGAAGAAAGATTTATACTAATAGTATTTGGAGAGGTTATCATGTCTGCATTTTGTACTATGAATAACCACTATGAAAACAATGATATGCAATGTATTAATTATTGTAACTGTCCTATTAACCTGTTTTGAAACTGTCTCATTGCTATTTGTATCTCAATAAAATTAATTTTAAAAAAAGAAAGGGGAGCAATACTCCCAAATTTATTCTTCAAAGCAGACTTTATCTGATACCAAAACCAAAGAATGATCTAAACGTAAAAGAGAACTGCCTAATTAACATAGATGCAAAAATTCTCAATAAGATACTGGAAAACTGAGCATAGCAAATCATCAAGACGATTATATACCATGACCAAGTGGGATTCATCCCAGGAAGTCAGGGATGCTATAACACATGCAGGTCATTCTGCAGTCAATCCTCACAAAGTCTCCTGTTTACAATTCATGGGGTAAAAACAACCAAAAGACCAGCAGTGTATTCACTTTGTGGTGTGCTCCAGCACTTGCTTCTGAGAAGTGAGTTCATCTTGATAGGAAGGCTTGGGACGAAATGCGGTAGAATATTCCGGGTCTTTATTTTGCCTTCCATGTGCAACACTTTGGGTATAAAACAATATTTTCATCATTCTCTTTCTTGCTCTCTTACTATCTCTCTCTCTCTAACTCTATTTCATGTCAGAAATGTTAACAGAATACCTGCACCAAATTACATCTTTTGCCCACACCAATATTTTTAGCAACATGGCTACATTATACTCAGGGTGTTCATTTCTCTGGACACTTATGATAAAAAAGAGCAAGGGGTAGTTACCTGCCTCATTAACTGATGTGACCTGAACAGCTTTGAAATACATGTTTGTCCCTTTTCCTGCTTCTCCCAGGGACTCAGGGAAGTATTTTTTTTTTTTTTCTCATGGCTGTCACACTTAGACCTAGTGTCAATGCCTGGTGACAGATGAGCAGTCATCAAGAACAGCAACAAAGTAGAATCCGCACAGGTATAGGCTTTCTCACGTTGTGAAAGGAAGCTTTTAACATATTCTGTGGACATCTCTTTGCACAATCTCTACCATCATCTAAACCAAGTTCATATCATTCATCTAAAAAATGGCATTTCTCGCTATATTTTACAAAAACTTAGGACTTCACAAGGCCTTTCCTTGGAAGGATGTATAGAAGGTGGGGCTCCAAGAGCACATTTTATTTGTATCATTTCAACTACAAACTTTGCTCCTTGCCATAAATGCCAATCTGGATTCTGGACCTTAAAAAAATTGAAAAACTTCTTTCAAAGCCACCAATGACTTACAACTAGTAAGAAATTTAATTCATCTCTGACAAAAGTAAACAGAAAAGGGGGTTATAAATGAAGAATCATTTTGTAGTGAAAAAATATATATATCTACCTGTATATACAAAATAATTAGCATAGATATATAGCTACTTCTCTTAGTTCAATGAGAAGATTTGAACTAATAGTGCTTAGACAAGACATCATGTCTGCATCTTGAACTATGAATAACTACTATGAAGACAGCAATATGCAATGTATTAATTATTGTAACTATCCTACTGACCTGTTTTGAAACTGTCGTATTACTATTTCTTTCTCAATAAAATTAAAAAAGAAATTAAATCTAGAGCCATTTCTACATAATCTGAGTAAAATGTTAGCTCTGAAGCCGGGTGTGGTGGTGCAGGCCTGTAATCCCAGCACTCGGGAGGCTGAGGCAGGAGGATTGTTGTGAGTTCGAGACCAGCCTGAGCTACAAAGTGAGCTTAAGGCCAGCCTGAACTGCATAATGCGACCCTGTCTCAAAAAAGACAAAAAAAAAAAAAAAAAGTTAGCTCTGATAGAAATCATGAAATAGATCTCTCTCTTTAAGGTATTTACCATTTGCACATATCTGCCTCCCACCCTGTGCTTACTCCAGTGTGATCCACCTGGTTTGGATTGTTTGATATCAGCCAATAAATCATAGGGGTGAGGGTCAGGCCAATTGGCCACCCTGTTCACCTTCCACTCCAGCCATACAGTGACAGTGTGCCTCATGGATCCTCCACCAGTTGGCTGGATATCTACCCACCACTGCTGTCCCATACAGAGCTGACTTCACTGTCCACACGCTGTCAGAGGATGCTAACATCTCCCCACAGCAAATCCAGACAGGTAAGTCAGTCAAGAAATCTGGGTCTGGGTGAGCTTTTGGGAGGTGCTCAGCGAGGCAGCATGGAAGGTGTTAGAAAAGCCAATTGAACAACCCCTGTGGTTGTCTGTTTTCTACATGAAGGGGGAGAAAAACAGGCAAAATGCTGAAATAAAAGTATAATCTTAGTCCATACCATAGTTCAAAAGCTGCTACATGTATAGGAAAAACTGGCAAATAAGTGGTGCCAAAGAACAATTTTCATTCCAAGTATTATAAAATTTGTGTGTCTGTTTCTGCTAGAAGGTGTGCCATTGATAATATGTTTAAGGGCCAGGCAAATAGCTCAGCAGATTAAAGCATCTGCTTAGGCAGATGCAGAGGCCAGGGTTTGATCCCTGGTGTGCCATGCTGGCTCTGCCCCCAGGGGTGTGCTGAGATTGGGATTAAGACTGGGCGTGGTGGCACACCTTTATAATCCCAACACTTGGGAGGCTGAGCACAGGTGAATCACTATGAGTCCAATCTACACAGCATAGAACCTGTACTAAAAATACAAAAAAAAAAAAAGTTTTTAATGATAAAATATTTGAGTTTATGGATTATTTGTATTTTCATAATTGCTTTGGCACTGGGTCCTTTCAATCAGGATACTTGCATTCTGCATGATGACTTGAAATGAGGGAAATGCAGGCCTCTCTGTTCATGCCCCCTTTGCTCATCCCTCACAGTCCTATTTAAAGCAGTATGGCTTCTCCCACCCACTCCTACTATTCTCCATCCCTCCTTGCCTTTCTCTATTTTTAATGGTATTTGTGACCCTCTAATATGAAATATGATTTCCTTATTTAGTTGCACTCTTAATAGCCTTTCTCTAGCTTTAATAGTGAAGCACTAAAAGCCAGCTAGTTGGCATATATTGGGTACCAATGAAGCTGAAGCCCCAGAAAGAGCATCCAACCCAGAGTGATCTGTGTGTCAATGGGCCCTCTTATTGTTGTTGCACCCATACAGGAATGCATACTGGAATGGCATTTCTGGATCTTTCTGTAGACATTAAAAGAGCAAGAACCACCGGTACAAGCAATATTGCAATTAATTTATACTGAACGCTTGAATTTGAGATGAGCCGTGAACTTCCTAAGAGTCATGGAATGTTTGATTTTAATATCATTGAAAGTATCTATTCTATCATTACTTGTCTGCAGTGTTCTGAAATGTTCTTATTTAATGTGTTTAGCATTGCCCATTTGTGTGTTTTCCACATCACACAGCATCACATCGGCAGATGGCTTGTCGTCTTACCTACTGCTCTGCCCTGGTACAGCAGAGCTATGCCCTCTTACTAGTATCCAGGATAACTTCTCTCAGAGGCCTCACCAGAACAAAGCAAAAGATGTGATCACCATATTGTTATTATATTACTGATAGTTCAGCGTATTTTAATTTTTAACAAAAGAAATGAGACTCTCATTCAGTGGAAGTGTCCTTGTCTTTTCCTACTTTTGCTTTAAAAAAAAAACTCTTAAAGATAGTGTTATCAAACTATTTCTGGACTAATGTCAGTGCTCTCTCCCAATGTCTAAGGGTAAAAGTAAGGACAGAAAAAGAGAAGGGATGAAGAACTGAAATGGTAGGCAGACTGAAACAGAGACACCACTGTGGAGTGAGCTGTGAAAAATCCAGCCAAGGGGAGAACTAATGACTGACACACTCTGAACTACAGAAGGATCACCAGCAAAAGGGGGAATGCGGGTCCTCTGGACAAGGGTACCCTGGTGAGAAACGGGCTGAGCTGAGCACGTTGCTTCATGCAGTGTTAATTAGATCAGGAGAGGTGGATAATGACTGTGATGAAGGGTTGGCCAAGGTGTGATTTAAAAAAAGTAAAGAAAGGGAAAGTGAAGTGACGCTGGGTAAATCACAAGAGGACCTGAGACCTGAGAGAGCGTCTACAAAGAATGGTCAATCTTCACTAATACTCCAGCACCTTGTAACCATAATCGAGTTGGGCAGCTCATTAAAATTATGTGTGAAAATATAGGTGGGCTGGAAGAAAAAAGGCAAGGGAGCCACAAAATAACTGGAGCAATACAATTACTATTTCTACAGCTTAAAAAGTGTCAGAAATATAAAGTACTGCAGGAAATGCATTTAAGAAATACCCATCGGAAAGCAATGAGTGGGTCCCAGGGAAATAACAAGAACAATAAAACTGGGCACAGGAGGGATGAGTCACACCAGAAAAGAGGGGCTATTTAAAATTGGATGTGTCTGTAGAAAATAACTCAGCTACCAGTGAGGGAATTTAAAGAACCTATTGAAGAGCAATGTGAGTAAATGGAAGGATGTGCTTCCACTTTCTCTCCGTGTGGGCAAGCTACATAGAAAATTATCTCTCATAGCAAGCTGTGTGTGCATCTGATAAAGGCTTCTAAGCAGAAGGGTTTGCTTCCCTAAACAAAAGGCGACACATTGGGCTGTAATTATTTCAAATTGTAATTAGTTCTCTGGATTACACTGAAGGAGGTAAATTAACATAGATCATAATGTCTATTTTTATGCTGGGTAATGTGCTTGGTATTTTTACACATAGGAGCACATTTGCTTTGCACCACAAGCTTGTCACTTAAAAGTCATTCTCACAACTTTTAGTGGAGGGAATCTGAGATCACACAGCTCTTGAACAGCAGTGCCAGCGTTTGAACTGAAGTTTGGAGGTGAGGTGGGGCAGTTCCAAAACCAAACTCTGTACGGCTGCCACTTATACTAAATAAGCTAATATTGAACTCGAATTATTAAAGAGAACTAGAAAATCAGAAGATAAATGTCCCATTGGATATGTTTATTCACAGTCACATTTAGATGGTAAATTTGCATGATTTGACATAACCTCACAGAGCTTCATTTTTGCTCATGTACTATTTGTATGAGATAAACACAGACAGAATAATAACCGAATTTTACTTAATAAATAACACATTTATCTTTTAAAAGTCATTAAGCTCCTTACTGTGCTTTACTAGGGATAATAAAATTCCCCAAGATTTTTTTCCAAAGATATGGAAAAACAGCAGGATATACTCATGTGTTCATGTACTAATTAATAATCACTTATTGCTGCTTAATATGAACAAGGCACTTCACTAGATTTTTACAATATGCAAAATGATCATAGTTCCTAACTATATGAAATGTATGACTTATTAGTTTATTTAAAAACAATATATGGATAGTTCTAGGAGAGTAGGTGGTATTAAGAGAAACCCAGGGTCCTATGAACACAGTGGAGTGAAGCCTAGTTGTGCAGGTAGCTCAGGGAGAGCTTCATGAGCAGAGGAAAGGGACCAGAGCCAAGCCCAAGGAATAGCTTCCTGAAGTCATGCAAACCAAGGAGAAAAGGGCACTGACCAAAGGACCCATAAAGCTTCAGCACCGAACCCACACCAGGAAAGGGAAACAAATGACATCTGGCTTTTGCCCATGTCTATGCAGACTTGAGCCACTCTGTTACTAGGGCTGTTCTGAATCCTTAGCTGTAGCCCCTATCTAGGATTCTTGGATTGTTTCTGACTGTCCTATGATAGCACTTTCAGTCATTTCAGTAAATTAAAATTTACACATAAGATCAGATGACATGGAGAAAATTGCATGGTCTCTAAATTAGTCTACAAAATAATTTAGGATATCTCAATATAAGATAGCTCATTAATTTGGTCAGTTTCTTCTACCAGCAGCGGAAAAGACACCTATCTATATCTAAGACAAACAGCTAGCTTGAGAGACTGGGATGTCACATGTGTAGTGAGTAGATACCATGCCTTTAAACACATCAAATTCTCAGGGAATCCTCCAAGAGTGAGGTTTGCACTCCAAGCAGTGGTGAAAAATACACTTTCTCTCTGGCTTAGTCATCCTTATTGTACTTTTGACTGAATGGTCAGTAAGTGACTTGTGTTCAAAAAATGTGGCAATCATGTGCCAGTTTGCTTACTTGGAGAATCTATGAATTATGGAGATGGTCCCTATGTGCTCTAACTAAGATAACTTTCTCACTAACAAATAGTGAGAAAGCCTCTAGAAAACAAATAGGTTGGCCCTGGCATTAGTAGAGTGATTGTTCAGTGAAAACTGCCAGCACTTTTCAGTCACTTAATATTGGTACCTACCTACATGGCACAGGAGCATCCCAATCAGAAGTTGCCATTCACCTAAAGGCCTGTTCATTCGGATGTCATCCACATCATATTGTGAGCTTTATTGGTGCGCCACGATCACAAGGAACATTGTTAACAGAACCTCTAACCTTTACAAAATAACCACTGTGTGTTTATTATGGGGATAAAATATTAATAAAACACATTTCCTTTCTCTTCCAGTCCAGTGGAAAAGCAAAGAATACACAGGAAATTAGAATAAGATCAGCACGAATGTAAAGTTGTGCAAGAACCCACTGAGGAGGTCTTAGCTTGAGCAACTCAGCAGAAGAAAACAGGCTTTTTCTAAATGTAGGGATCTTCACCCATCCAAGGACTGTGTGGCAAAGGCTCTTTTTTTCTAGAGCATTGAAAATAAAATAAACAGATGTCCTGCACGATCTGAATAGCTAAGGTTTGGTAGAAAGGTAAAATGTACGGACCACAAGGAAGATTATACACACTTGATGAAAATTTGCAGGCTGAGCAAAACCTAACTCCTGACAAAAGAAAATAATAGCATTTGTATCCCTCAGAGGCATCTTTGGCTAAGGCCACTAAATAAATGTTTGTATGAAATATCAAATATTTGGAAAGCCTTCCAAAAGCTAGTGTGTTATGTGTGTCCACAAGCACTGACAATGTGACATGCCTGCAGTCACGTGGAGTGCTCCAACAATACCGTCAGAACGTTCAAGAACATGTTTGGCCAGCAACAAGAGAGCTTCCCTGAAGGCCAAGTGGAGGGCTGCTAAGGTGACTAATCAATTAGGCATAGATTGTGCAGAGGAAAACAAGAACAGTACTGGAATGTTGAGAATTTCAAACAACTTCATTTTTCAGTCTACACACACACTAAAGCATATAATTGGGGTTTACTGCCCAGTAAAAGAGAAGATATGAATTTTTTTCAATCTTTCTCCTTCTTTATTGGGCCATAATTATTAGTATCATTCTTTCCTGGTGCTACTAGTTGGACTATCATATTTACTACATTACAGTCATCAACAGGACAAACGTGGTGTTGCAGGTAAACAAACAGCTTTTCCTAACTTTTGAATCAAAAAAGGAGTAGAGAAGCAATACTCAAACGAAAGTAATTTCATTTTCTACTTTTCAGGTTATTGAATCATTTCAGAAGATGTGCTTCCATAAAAACCTTATCAAAATCATACACTTGCCTGTGGCAAATATATCAATCCATATCCAAACTTCCTAGAGCCACATCTTGAAAAATAATGGATGTATAATTTCCCCTATCTTTGCACCAAGTCATTTGAAAATAAAAACAATTGTCAGCTACCAAATATTTTTATGCACCCTTAAGCAATGTTTGCTAATATAGTCTTCACCTTGAAATTTTTAAATGTTCACTTGAAAATAGTACAAACTAGATGCTTCCATTTTATTCAATAGCAAGTTTGATTCAGTGAGAAACAATGAAATATAATCCAACAAACTGCTATGATTTAGAAAGAGAAAATTTTGCCTCTGAAACTTGGGTTTGGCATTAACTAGTCGTATGACCTTAGGAAAATTATTTAACATCCTTGGAATAAAATATAAGCTATCTTATTGAGTAAATGTACTTATAAAGACATATGGTATAGTATATACCACATAGAATAGTAAAATACCTGTCTCACAAGTGAGTTCCTTTCTGGGAGGCTGACTTATAACTCAGTGTGATCTGTATGTCAGCAATTCCTAAGTCAGTCAGTCAGGCTCTGAGAGACTGAATCCTTCATAAAAAGACAATCTTTTTATGAAGTCTCTAATTCATAGTGTTTCTTAAATGTACAATATAGAAGAGGTTAGGTTGTTAGGACCAGTAAAATCTGTTTAAATCCTTAATGTTCTGTGGGATACAGAAAAGCAACTTAACTCCCTGAAACAGAGCTTCTTTGGAAAGTTTGGATCCTACCTTCCTGGATTATTACAAAAATAGAGGGGTTTTTATCAGGGTGCACACTAGGTAATCAATGAACAGTAACTTCTACTCTATATTACTGCAAATAGCAGTTGTTGAAAAATACAAGATCATCTTTTTAGGTAACTTTAAGTACAAGAGTAGCATTTTTTTTTTAAAGCAGGAATGGAAACAGGGGTGTCTTCAGTTACGGAAGGTAGATCTTGTTCTACAGAAACTTTTGTTATTTACTGAAACCTCTCTAGGCACGCAGGGCCAAGGAACACAGCACCAGACACCTCAATATATGGCTTATTTGAAGATCCAATATTTGCACAAAGTCACTGAAAAGATGGAGAATATTTCACAGATACTACATATTCTTAAAAGTGGAAATATAAAGGACCTATATTATTTTCATGGGAAAGGCTGTTAAGGGAAATAGCATTATCTGAGCCAACAGTCCAAAATTTTCTCACCCTTATCTTGCTCAAGATCAGTTGCCTGGCAGAATATTAGTTAGTTTCAACTTACTATTCAACTATTTCAAATAAACCTGTGTCCATTCATTTAAATCAGCAGCAGTGACTGACAGACTGAAATGACTACATTTATCTCTGCTTTCAGAGAAGGAAGATTTCTTGATTCTAAAACATTCTTGTACAGTGTGTGCTGCTTTTCATACAGGATGTAGAGAGAACAAATGAAACATTGCATTTTAGAACCAATTCTTTAGAATCCAAGAAACAGACCTGAGATAACTGTTTTAAAGCTATCAACAATTTTTTATTTAGAAGTAAAATAGTTTCAATCAACCATTTTCATCAGAGCCCAAGGGAGGAAGGCAGGGGTGAAAGAGAGAAAAGATGAAAGAAGGCAAAGAGCCCATGATTAAGAGGCTGAGAGAGGACACTTACTTGCCTTCTCAGATTACTTATGAGATCTGGTGACAATACTGAAGAGACCAGGTGGGAGCATTTGGACAGATACCAAAACAGAATGTCAAACTAACTCATAGGACAAACATTCTGAACCCAGAAAGGCAACCTCCACAAGTATACCACCAAGACACCTGGGAATAGAATAGAGGCACCCCCAAGGTTCCTTCTTAATTTTTAAAAACTTCCCTTTATTTAAAAGTTTGCCTAAAATCTGTGCCTTTCTTTTTACACATAAGAGGTCTATAACTATGGTGGCCTTGGGGCTGCAAGGAGACAGACATCATCTCCAGGGCCTCCCATGGGTGGCCTCAGGTGTCTGGATGGAGACTTTTCTTCCTCATTTCTCCCAAACCACCCATGTCCTCTCCTGGCAAAGTGATCCCTTCAGACCACAGAAATACTGGGGTATCACAAATGGTTTTGCACACACACAAAAAAAAATTACAAATCCCAGGACTCCATGACTGACATTAGTAAGGGAAGGTCCTCTCCTAATAGCTGTTTCACTTTCCCGGAATTTATAGAACAGAGCTACTTTACACGGAGCAGGAAGAAGTACAATGGTTAGATGTTACTTTCCTGCTCCCCTACTACTTCAGCTGATGACTGCTCCTCCCAGGTTCGTGGAAGTCAGCCTAATCTTCATCTACCCTTTTTACTCCCACTCGATTTCAAGGCAGAAGTACAGGATGCATAGGGCTGGGGAGACCGTGTGTTAGGAATGAGAGAAACTGGACCCACTTTAATAGCACCACTGAGAAGCAGTCTGAAATCCCAAAAGGCATAATGGCATCTCGTGCTGGGCAACAAGAGCCTTGACCCAGATGACGGATGGAGATCAGGCTGGTGGAATCCAGGTATCTTGTCCCATCCAAGTGGTCTGTCCCATTCAATGGGCCTGCCTGTTCCAGGTGATCTGGCCCTTCTAAGTGACCAGTCTTTCCTATGTGGCCTGCCCCATCTAACTGCCTGTCCATTCCAGGTGGTGTGTCCTTTCCAGGTGGTGTGTTCTGTTAAGTAATTATACCATGAAGCAGTCTGTCCCATCAGGTAGCTTGTCCCATCAAGTGATTTAGGGCCAGGATTGGGGAAAGAGAGGAGAAGAGAATGGTGGAGGTGGGAGGAGGGGTCCCATGATGTAGCTAGGAGGGTTTCTCCATCCATAGCAGGGTGCGGCAGGGACAGTAGGGCTCTTTCTGCAAGGCAGTGACTACAGGCCACCTGGAGCTGTGGCCCTGTCCGCCTCCTCCTCAGGCACCACCCTGGTTGCCTCCTCATCCTTCTCTTCCTTTTCAGCTTCCTCTTCTTGCTCCGGGCCATCCAGCGAGGAGGTTTTGGACCGTTTGGGGGCATACCCAGGTGGGTTTTCCATGCCCCACCTCAGTAGGGCCTTCTCCTGCTGGTCCTTGATGGGCTCAGGCTCCAGCTCCGGCTCTGGCTCCGGCTCCGGCTCCGGCTCCGGCTCCGGCTCCGGCTCCAGCTCTGGCTCAGCCTCCAGCTCCGGCTTCGGCTCTGGCTCCGGCTCCAGCTCCATCCAGCTCCACCTCCAGCTCAGCCTCCAGTGCGGGCTCCAGCGCGGGCTCCAGCTCCAGCTCCACCTCCGGCTCCGGCTCCGGCTCCGGCTCAGGTTCAGCCTTAGGCTCAGGCCCCAGCTCCGGCTCTAGATCGGGTTCAGGCTGGGGCTGGGGCTCGGGGTCGCAGGCATTGGCACTGCCTACAGCTGCCTCTTCTGCAGCCCCTGCCTGGGGACCCAGCGGGCCTGCCTTGATCTTGGGGTCATTCTTGATCTCCCACAGCCCCACACTGAAGGCCCAGCGCTTGCTGGCCTTGGCGAACCGCTCCTTGCACTCCTCATAGGGGTAGAGGCGCTTGGGGCTCAGAATGGCTCTCTCGTAGGTCCCGAAGAAGAACACCTGGTATTGGTTAGGCTGGGCTATCTGCTCAACCCTAGAGGGCCAAGGAGAATAGCCCTTCACCTTGGCAAACACCAGGTCCCCGAACATGAACTTCCGGCTGCTGGGACTCGACATGGCGGGCCGGCTCGGCAGGAAGGCAACGCCGAGTCTGCGCAGCTCCTGGCTGCTACTGCGCAGGTGCATGAGGGCGAGGCCTGGGGGAGCAGCAACACCCAGGGACAGAGCGCGGCTGCGCATGTCCCGCGGTGGCGGTTTTGCTGCGCGGGCTCTGGAGCCCTGGAGGAAGGAAGCACAGTGACGCCCTTATCGCTTAGTTCTGCAAAACTGGCGGAAGTGCAAGCCAGTTCAGTAGTAGTTCCTCTAGATGGTGACCTGTCGTGACAGAGGATTGCCGGCCACCTGTGCCATACTCTACCCAGCTGGGGCTTCCCTAGAGCCCCACACTGGGGACTGGGGAGGCCACGGTAGCTGTGTGGAAAGCGACTTCAGGAGTCAAATCTGGTAACAGAAACTGGAAATGTTACCCTGTTTTCAGGGCCGAAATGGCAGTGCAGTGGCCATGGCCAGTCAGAAATGTCAATCTTTCCTACTGGGTATGGAAAGGTTCCCACTTACGAAAGACAGGTGAATACACTTCCAACGTTGATGCTGTGGCCAGTGCCTCTGTGACTGTCCTTAGAAAACTGAACTCTTGCGAATTAAGAATTAGGTGGAAGTTCACTTTTTATCAAACATGTTGGTAACAAAGGACTTTCCTGGGGATGCAGACTAAAGGTAGACTCTTAAGTTGAAAGACTAACTTAAGAAGGTAATTTTCCTCAGTCCTATTTTGAATTGATAGGAATGGGAGTCTTGGTGCATCTGTAGTTGCTGTACAGCTTTCCATGTGTTTTTGAGGGATGGTGGCTGTAAACATAGATTTTGAAACCTAGCCAAATTTTGGTTATGACAAACAACTTTCAAAATAAATATAGATGTATATTGATATATACTTTTTTTCCCATCATGATCAGAGAATTTAAATCATCAGCCCATTCCATTAAAAAATTGTTTTTGATTCCTAGGTTGAATCAACGATCTAACCTTTGAATGGTGAAATTGAGCTGTGTGAAAATAAATGCATTCTCCTGACCAAGGAAACAAAAATCATACACTGATGATTCTAGACAACTAATTTCTACCAAACTTTTTTAGAGCATCTACATTCTCCCCACAAATCATCATACTTTCGCCAAATAAGTAACATCAACAGTGAATCAATGAATTCACAAATTTACATGCTGTTACAAAAATTAATCTTGATTTTTTTTCAAATAAAAATTCTAGAAAACTATAGATGTTTAGTAGCCATGTGAGAAGATATGAAATAGTGGACAGCTAAGGGACTTATAAGGAAGGAATTTAGAATTTGTTGCTAAACTTGGATATTGTTCTTACTTCCTAAATATGCTATACCAGTTCACAGAGTATGCAAAATCTTTACACAATAATAAAACTTTATTTTATTTTATTTTTTATGTGTTTAGTATAAGGTCTCACTGCACAGATTGGACTGGTAGTGATCCTCCTGTTTTCAGCCTCTAGAATGAAGGGATTACAGACATGTGCCACCACACCCAGTCTCAGTCCCCATCTCAGTACACCCCGAGGGCAGGGCCAGCAGCATGACAGGTCAGGAATCAAACCCAAGTCCCTGCCTAAGCAGGTGCTTTAATCTGCTGAACTATCTAATGGGCTCATACAATTAGTAAAACTTTAAATAGGCATTATGTCCAACAGCAGCATTAATTATGTCATCATTTTTTTTCTGAAGAAAAGACCAAATGTAAAACCCAACTACTGAAGGTAAGTGTTTTCAGGGACAAAGAGGCCATACCAAAACAAAACAGTTTCAGTAGCTGGATGGTTGAACCACAGCAGTGAGACATATGCAAAGGTAGTTATTTGCTCAGGGACCTGAGAGCTAGTATAAATAGCTAAAATCTACATAAAACTGAAGTAAAAATGTGGTGAATAACAGAATCAAGAAGACCTAGTGAAGAAGATCCTAGATCTGCAAAGTACACTGCAGATTCTGTTAGGCAAAGGACTGCCATTCCCCAAGTATGTGTTGTACCCCTGCCTTTGCCTCCTGAGACACATTGCAGTGCTAAAAGACCTACATGGAAGATGTTCACATTTGAGGAGTTTGTTTTAAATTAGGATATAGCACACCAGAGTCATTACAGAGCAATGCAATCTAGTCTCCAAATGTTAAATAATGTGTCCTTTATATAGAGTAACTCCAGAAGAAATCAGTGGAAGCATGTCTATAGGACAGGCCTATGAAGCAGTACTGGAAGGTACACACACACCAAGTGTTCTAGGGCTAAGGATGTCACTCAGCAGCAACACAGCAACTGCCTGGCAAGTGCAAAGTCCTGAGTAAGTTAGTTCTGGCTCCCTGCATTGTCAGCCTTTTTTTTTTTTTTAATTTTATTGGGAAACAAATAGCAATGAGACATTTTCAAAACTGATTAGTAGAATAGTTTCAATAATTAATACATTGCATATTTCTGTCTTTGTGGTGGTTATTCATAGTCCAAGATGAAAATATGATATCCTGTCCAAACATTATTAATACAGATCTTTCTTCTCATTGAATTAAGAGAAAGTAGCTGCATGTCTATCCTATTTTATATATACAGACACAAAATGTTCTTCCATTTGTATCCCCTTTTGTTTAGTTTTGTCAGAGGAGGGTATTCATTGCCATATAAATATTGTAGGAGCATCAATTCAGCAAAATAATCCAATATAGTCCAGTAGTCCATAACAGTAGTGGGTTATCCATAGGACTGGCAATGTCAGAAGTTGTTCAGAAACATATTTTTATTTGCAAATTGAATTTTTAAAATAATATTCTTGAATTCAATTTTTCTCCTTGAGGTAACTGATTTCAGAGGGGGAAAAGAGGAGGAAAGCTGAGCCAAAAGAGAACACATTTAGAATCTAATAGGACCACTTCCACCTAGAATTCATTCCCTTCTTAAATGCATTCTTGGTGATGCAATTAAATGGAGTGACCTTGACTTCCTTTGCCCTTGAAGTTACTATCAAGCAACTTTCATTATCTTACTCAAAGTGATAAGAGTAGGAAAGTGCTGTTCATGGTAACTTAGATGTAGATCTGGCTGCTATGTCAGTGAAGTACTCATAAACTACTACAGTTACTGATAGTCAAGAACTGGATTTCCATGAGCTAAAACACTTTGAACACAGTAGGTCAGGATGTGTTAAAAGTGAAATGCATTGAGATCACCTATTTTTCAAGAAACCCAAATTTCAGTAGTAGCAACCTAGCTGCCAAAACCACACCAGAGATTACAAAACAAGTATCATTTTCCAGAAAACTAATCATAGGATTTGAAAGCTGCTTGGTAACAATTATAAAACACAGGAAATAAAGTAATGTAATTTTTCAAGAGAGACAATAGATATCTAATTGATCTTTTGTTTAATTGATTTAAATTCAATTAGTTTGCTGTAAACTATGATTTAAATGAAACAATTCTTTTGTAGTACTTTTGTATGCATTAAAAATATTAACTGCCTCTAGGTTTATATATGATTGATATTTGAGATCAAGTACTTTTTGTAAATATTCTAACATGTAATTGCACAGAAAATAAGTCCCTCCCACTGATAATTAGAGAATCACCCATTGTTCTTTTATAAAAAGTCACATCAAGTCTACCACATGCATATTTTGTCACCTTTAAGTCCTGTCATTGTCCACTTGGTCTAATATTTAGGATGTCAGGGAATTCTGAAATCCAAGTGAACTGGTGGGGTTGGGACAGATCCAGTATCAATGGCAATATTTGATGTCCTAGGAGCTATGTGGTAATGTAAGACAGTGTTCCCTGACCTTTCTGACTCCAGAGACTGGTTTTGTAGAAGGTGATTTTTCCATAAATATAGGGTCCAGGCATAGTTTCAGGATAATTGAAAGGAACACTCAACCTAGGTCTCTGACACACATGATTACAGGTTTTGAACTCTGATGAGAAAGACCTCGCTGCAGATTTTTCAAGTCTGATGTGTGTGCTGGCAATCTTCTCGCCTTGTCCAAGCCTAGCTGTCATGGATAGGTGTGCAAACAGGCAGCTGGAGTGAAAGAAGGGTTTTCAAAAGTACTGATTCAGTGGCCATGAAAGAAAGATGGTAACTCTGGAAAGAATAAAAGTAGCTGGAAATCAGTAATTATATTTTATTGAACTGAGGATTAATTTTCTTTTTTTCATGTATGTATTTGGTGCTGGGTCTCACTGCAGAGATCAGACTTGCACTGATGCTCCTGTGTTCAGCCACCACAGCTTTGGGACTTCAGGCATGTGACACCACATTCAGACTCTGTTGCACTCAGCACAACCCAAGGGCACTGTGTCGGTTGAGCGATCTTGACAGCCCTCTAAAATATTTAAAAGTTTTTTCTTTGGGAAAAATGTTTATAAATAAAATGATTCAGTTATTATGAATATTTTCTAATCTTGTGTGATTATATTTGCTCAAGTCCTGCCAAAGAAATGTGTTATCTCCATGTACAATATGTATATATTTAGCAAAGTTTTAGCAAATAAAAGTTAATAGTGGTGAGCACATTGAGGATTAGCTATACATAATAAAGTGAATTTAGAGAATAATTTTATAATTGCTCAGCCATTTTTTCTGTAAAGTGTTTAAAGTTCAATTGAATGATTTAGAAAATGGTTACAAACCCAAATTAAGCAAAAATACTGGACAACACATGCAACACTGCTAATTTAGGCGTGTGTGTGAAATTTGCTTCCTCTGTCTAACATGGATAATTCTGCAGACAGTCTGACAAACTGAAGAAAACACCATAGTAAACGTCAAATATTTCTCCTAGTAAATATCAAAAATAGCAAGTACTAGACTAGCTCTATTTTGTTCAGGTTCAAATCTTGCACTTGTTTTTTCCATTATGGGATATATGCTATATATATAAATTTTTCCACCACAAATCATTTCTGGTCCTGAATTTTGTTTGATACCTTCTCAATGTTCCTTTAGTTTCATTATAACCATATAATGTTTTTCCTTTTTTGTAGAAGGCTGTTTTGTTCATGCAACATCCACAAGAAAACATGCAAATCGACTTCACAAGATCAATTTTGTGTTGTTGACCATTACATTAAGATCTTAAGGTAAGAGTTAAAATGACCAACATTTTGAGAAAATCATGTTAAGGTTTCTGATGATACAACCTCTATTTGTCTTTGTCTCAATTGTGTTCAACTCTCCCTGTAGTTTTTTACATTTCTAAATCATTACTAAACTATTAATTACTAAGTTGATAATTTGTATCATTTTCATTTAAGGAAGTTATCAATAATGTGGATGCTAATGAAGAGTATTTTTAATTAAGAAGTCTAATTTTGAATTCATAAAAATGATATTCTGAAGATGGACAGTAACTTTGATTAATCAAAGTTTTCCTATTCCATTATAGGAAAAGGTCTTTAATTTTTCAATTGATATTTTTCAAGGATATCTGCACTGAAATGACCGTTATCGTTCTGTCCCTACCAAAAGGCAACTGGATTTGCTGCCTTTCTTTCTTTTTTCTACTTTTAAAACAAATATTTACTCTGGAAATGAGTCTTTCTCTCTTTTTTTGGGTGGCTGGCTCAGCCTACATGAGGATGGGGCTGACACAGCATGTGATGCCAGGGATCAAACCAAACCGTGGCCCCCTCCACCTGCCTGAGCTCACCTAAACGGATGCTTTGGACTGCTGAGGTATCTCACCAGGCCCCTCTTTTTTCTAAGCAATACATATTATTTTCTTCACTAAATACTCTAGATAATTTAGTGTTATTTTATCAAAATCATAAATCAAGATCAAAAAATTCATGAAGCATGGACAGGAAATCAACTAAAAGAAAACCAAAGCGGTAGAAATTTAATGGAATATTCCAGTTGTACACTGAATTCAGAGAAATCCTCAAATAATCAGTGCTTCTCCATGGCAAAGTTCCTTTATTTTAAGATGGAAATAGGGAAGAAAATATGATTCTAAATAAATGCCTTAGTAAAATTCCTTATATAATATAAATGACAACCTTTCCTACTCATATTGTTACCACTATTTTTTGGGTCAGTCCTGATGATGAAAACAGTTTTTAGAAAAAACTTAGTATTTTTGACATTCAAATGCTACACTATTGAAACACAGTGTTTAGGATATTTCCTATGTAAGTCAGACAGAAGCCGATAGTCTTTTTCTGCCCGTCAAAGCCAAACTATGGCTGGGCTGTATGGTGCTCTTGGATTCCTTCCAGGTTTTTGTCTTGTTCAAAGAACAGGACCAAACAAATGGAGACTGGAGAGGTTGTGCATTTATTCAAGATGGGAAAAGAATTGTGCAGAGTGAGTATGGGCCAATTAAACTATGAAACAGGTTGCACTGTGCAGTATGTGGTGGCGTGATGTCAAGGCCCACTGCAACTAGGAGCTTAAGGGCCACAGCCTTTCACGCCATCAGTCTGGCCATCCTCTGATAGGCATCAGATGCAGGGCTGATGAGAGTCAGTGGCTTAATCTTCTCATAATCATAAGAATATATTATAATAAGTCCAACTACAATAGAGTTCATTCTGATATTTGTTAATCAGGTATCATATCCCACACACACACATAAGCATTTTATAACTACTGTCTTTCTCTCTCATATCTCTTTACCCTGCCCAGTTATTTTTCATAAACAGAATGATTGAGGATTTAGAACCTCAGAATAGCTGGCTAAGGATGAAGCAGATATTGAAAAAATAAATAAAAGAAAAAAAAAAGACTAGATTTGTAATGATGAGGGGGTTGCTGAAATTATCACTACAGTAAGAATATGGAGAAAGCTGGAATTGGCTGAAAATGTCCATGTTTTAGAGTAAAGACCTGGGTAGAATAATGATTGTTTTTTGTAGAACCAGGGATTGAACTCAGGCCCTTGCACTTGCTAGGGAAGTACTTATTCCATTAAGCCATCTCCCTGGCCCTAGAATAATTATTTTTGAAAGCAAAATAGGGTTAAACACACATCAAAATATTGAAATAGGTATGCTTTTACTAAAAGCAAAATTTAAACCTATTTTTTTTTATGAGCAGAATAGATTTATTGAGAGAAAGAAAGCTCCTGTCTGAGAGAGGAACAGGAAGGGCCCCGAGTGGGTAGTTCCCCTAAACCTAATTTGTAATGTTATATTTCCTAACTTATATATGATTCTTACATGTAATCAAAATAAGTGACAAAGCTTGTTATTCTATCAAATATCACTATAAGCTTCCCAATTTTATATCTGCTTTATCTATTCCTAATGGAACATAGGAAGAGCTGACTGAAATCTGCGGTATGTTTGGATTTGTCAATTTCCTTTAAGTTAGATCTGTTTCTGTTTTACGCATTTCTTTCTCTTTTTGTGCAGGGTCTCACTGCACAGCTCAGTCTCATAGTGACCCTCCTGTCTTCAGCCTCCCTAGTGCTGGGGTAACAGGTGTGCACCACCACTGTGCCTGACTCCATCACTGGCTCAACACACTTGGGGACAGAGCCTGAGCAGCCTGTGGGGCCAGGGATTGGACTCTGGCCCCTGCACTTGCATAAGCAAGGGCTTAATCCACTGAGCTATCTCACCAGCCCATGTTTTATGCATTTCTGAGATAAATTCATATATATTCTTCATTTTTATATTTTTCTCCTTGTATAAAAATCTTCATTTTAGTAGAATGAGTACATTTTAGTGAATATGTTGGCCTCATGTTCTATTTTGTCCAGTGTTATGAAACAGCACTGTTGTGTGATAATTATTTGAGTATCATAGATCTTTAATGTTTAACTTTTCTGTGTACATCATGATATCACAAGAACAACCAACTGCTTTTGATATAATCACGTATCAGTACAAGTCAATCAGTTTTACATTTGTGATCAATTCAATGACTACCACATATTTTATACTTTGGTGCCTCCCATATGTTTGTAGGCTATTTTAATTCTTCCTGCTCTACACTATTCTTGTAAATTACTAAAGTTAGTTTCTTTCTTTCTTTTACTTTTTTATTAATTTTATTGAAAAACAAATAGCAATGAGACAGTTTCAAAGCCAATTAATAGGATAGTTTCAATAATTAATACATTGCATATTGTTGCCTTCGTAGTGGTTATTCATTGTACAAGATGCAGACATGATATCCTGTCCATAAAGATAGTCTCATCAACATTGTTATGGTTTTTCTCTTTTGTTTTACTTCACTGTAACTATTTCTTCAACAACTATCCTTAAACATATACACTTAATTATAAACTTTATAAACAAAGATACATTAGCTAGTTTAAAAATATACTGAAGTACCAGCAAGATAGCTCTGCAGACTAAACACCTGTTTAAGCAAGCAGAGGGACCAGAGTTTGATACCCAGCAGAGCAGGCCACTGAGACCAGGCATGGTGGCACATGGCCATAATCCTGAAGCTCTGGGGATGCTGAAAACAGAAAGATCTCTGTATCTTTCCTTTTGTATTTCTGCTTTTCGCTTGTTATACTAGGGAGACTATACGATATC
>PVKA01011235.1:0-61682 GCA_004027165.1 Ctenomys sociabilis
AAAAAAAAAAAAAAAAAAAAAAAAAAAAAAAAAAAAAAAAAAAAAAAAACTGGAAGGTCAGTAAAAGACTGAAAGCTATCATATAGTTGTACATGTACATATCAGCATGTAGTTAATTTCTACCAATATATAGTGGCTTTTCCTAAAATGGCCAAAAATATAGTCACATATGAACTCCTTTCTCTAATTAACTGAGGATTCTCCTTTTACTGGAAAATTCCATTAAATTGATTTTGCACACACACACACACATACACACACTTTCAATAATGGTCATGAATAATTTGTTTCATTAATTACGGCAAAGGCTTTTATTTTACCTTCAGAATATCTCAAGGGAAGAAATATTCTTAAGAAGTGCAAGGATAAAATTATTTTGCCATATGTACATAACTCTAGGACTGGTGTATGATATTTTACACATATTACTTTAAAGAATTATGTTGAACATTTCTTAAGTAAATGTCATAGCATTTAGGGAAAACAGGAAGATTGCCTTGAAATACCAAAGATCAGATAGACTAGATCCCATTTTCTGATCAGTTTCTTATTCTCTAATCCCATAAAATACCTATGCAATATAATGTTGCTTTAGGAACACTTTCAAATCACCGTATACTATGAGGACATGATGGTGATGGGTGTAGTGATTTCTTTTTCCTACTTTCCTTGAATTTCTAAGAAAATTTCTCCAGGACAAGTGTCTCAAGAAGTGAGAATAGAAAAAAGCATGATGTGAGTGAGAGAAAGACTTGGAGACAGGCAAAATTCAATCAATCAATCAATCACTGATAATCTGAGAAATCCTCGTGGGGAGAACCAGGAACTGTGAAGCAGATGACAATGTTTGAAGTAGATGTGTGGTAGCCTTTCCTTGTCTTTTTATGTGCCTGCTACTGTATTTATTCTACTTTTCTAAGATACTCAATATTAAAATTGCTTTTAGGTTCTTATTTAAAAGCTCACAAAAATTTCAGTTGTTACTCATACAGTATTTCCAGCATGAGTTCTCCAGAGATGCTATTCCTGAAAGTGCCTCTGTCATGAAATGTGGTGGTTGTGTAATGTTGGAGATAGCATTGCAGAGCCTTCCTGGAGAGACACTCAGTGGCCATGGGAGAGTCTAAGATGTGACATGACAAACAATCCTATTTATTTTTTGCTTGTCAGATCTTTCCAGATTATTTGGCTACAGAATCCTTGATGTTATGGACTAGCAGTTATTCCTTTTCCTCAGAAGTAATGTTACACAATATTTTGAGGGAAGAACCTTGGGGAATATTCTTCCCTAATTGTCCATTAGCCTGTACTTAGAACTCCATAATCAAAAATAAATCCGCATTGCTTCCGTAAGTTTCTGCTCCAAGAACTCTAGTACTTGGTTCCTCAAGTCAAAGTTTTTTTTGTCTCTATCCTTTACGTTATAGCTGTCTTTCTCTTCATCTTCTCATTGACTGCTGCTCTTAAGAGATCCGTCATTAATCTCATAAGCAATGTGCAGGCAGAAGTTATTTATTCAGTACAAAACTACTTACTAGTATCTGTGATATAATCAGTTGTGTTCTCATTACACAAAGAATTACAAATTTAGAGACCAGCCATTACCTTTCATCTGTTTATAATCCTGCCAAGAAAAGAAGCCATGAGCAATTGTTACAATTACTCACAGATATGCCGTGCATCAGGAGAAAGATATAAAGGAAGTGAAAATAGTGGAAAGATTATGTTTAGATGAAGACAACTTAAGAAGGTAACATGGAGGAGTCTCGAAATGTTAGTCCAGATTCTGTGAAAGCATTAAAAATATACAATGACAGGAGTGTTAATAATTAATAACAAAGGGCCAGGGAAATAGCTCAGTAGAATAACAGCTTATTGGCAAGCATAAGGCCCTGAGTTCAATCCCCAATACTGCAAAATAATAATAATAATAATAATAATAATAATAATAATAATAATAATGATAATTAATAATGAAATCCAGAGACTCTTCATTGGTGAATAATTGCCTCAGCAAGTGTAGAGCATAGAGTATTATCAGTGAATCCTGGACAAGAAGGAAATTTTAGCATCATAAGTGATAATCTTAAATGTCAAGGTCATAAGTGAAGACTTTGTGTGGAGGGGTGGTGACAGGTATTAGAGATTCATTAAATGTCTTCTTAATGATATAATTAAAAATCCTAGAATCAGGCACTGAGAAGATTAACTAGAAGCAATTTCTAGAAAAACTAAAGTGAAAGGTCACTAGAAACTGAGCCTGCTGGGAAGTTGATGAAAATGCAAAGAATATAAACAGATTCAATGAAATTTGGCAAGAAGATAATCATGAGTGAATAAAAAAAAAAATGAGCGTAAGTGAGTTTTCTTGTTTGACAGTCTGGTAAGAGACTTGGGAGCAGCTGTATTGGGAGAATCAGTGTTTAAGTTTTGATGTATTCC
Source organism: Ctenomys sociabilis (assembly GCA_004027165.1). Taxonomy (NCBI): domain Eukaryota; kingdom Metazoa; phylum Chordata; class Mammalia; order Rodentia; family Ctenomyidae; genus Ctenomys; species Ctenomys sociabilis. The sequence goes on from PVKA01011235.1 coordinate 2,443, forward strand.
TGTCAAGAGGCCACAGGGAGTAGAGATGGATTTTCTATGCAAGAAGTTGGAGGAGTAAACTTGGAGATTAATGGAAAGGTTTGGATGAAAGCAAAAATTTTAAAGTTCTATGTCTCAAATCAATAACTTAGATCATAGAGATGTAACCAACCCTCATGGGAGAAAGACAAACAGAGAAGGTGAGATTTAATGGTGGAAAATTCCAGGTAATGGGAGGAACGTACACATGTAACCCATAAAAGGGGTCAACTAAGCAACAGACTGAGATAGAAGAGAATTAATGTATTGCAAAACCACTTGAAGTAAGGGACAGGAAAATCTAGTGGACAGATGTGACATGGCACAAAGATTAGGTCTGAGAAAAGACTACGGAGTACTAAATTTGGTGAATTAGAGGTAATTACTGTACTGTCTTCAAGAGAATGGTACTAGACAGGCACTGATGCTCAGACTGCTGCATGAATCACATCTCTTAGAGATTTTGATAAAATACAGGTCACCAGTTTCTCACCAGTCCTGCCTTCTCGCCCCAAATTTCTGGGTGTGTAGATCAGTACAGAAGCGAGAAAATGTCCACTTCTCATAGGTTGGCATCTGGTCTTCATATTGCTAGTCCAAGAGCCATATTCTGAAAATGACTTCAGTGGGATGATGGAAAGTTGTAAAGATGCAAGAGAATATGGGAATAAGTGATAGGGAGGTTCATGCAGCAAAGAGAAGCAGGTTCATAATTTTTTCATGTGAATAAAGGTGGAGAGGACTAGGCCTGTGGGTGGGCCTCCCCTGCATAGCACCCAGCACCTACCTGTATAGTACAGAAGCCACTTCCTTCTACTTGCCCTGGTAACCAAGGCTTCTTATTTTTAAAGTTCTTATTTATTTTAATGAGAAAAAATAGCAAAGAAACAGTTTCAAAACAGGTTAGTAGGACAGTCATAATAATTAATACATAGTATATTGTTGTCTTCATAGTAGTTATTCAGAGGACAAGATGCAGACATGATATCTTGTCTAGACAGTATTAGTACAGACCCATTGAACTAACAGAAGGTAGCTGTATATCTCTCCTATTTTGCACATACTTATATATTTTTTTCTCTACAAAATGGTCCTTTTTGTTTTGATTTGTCAGAGATTGGTGATCCATTGTTGTTCGAGAAACTGTATTTGGAGAAATCTTTAAAGGACTTTTCATACTTGATGCCAATTCAAATATTTTAGGTACTTGAATTTAGCAAAAAAAAAAAAAAAAAAAAAAAAAAAACCAATATTCTGTAGTCCATAATAGTAGTGGGATATTAGCAGAACTGACAATTCTATGAAGTTGTTGACTTTTACAGCTCAGTCTTATACAGCTCAGTATAAGGTGTTTGATGTTCACACAGATAGTGAGGTTCAGCTCAACTGCCTCTTTTATTGGATAATAATATAATTAGGCTTCTCTTTTGGAGATTAAAAACTAAATTTTACAGGCCAAAAATTAGAGAAAAGATGGGCTACAAGGATAGCCAACATTTTGGCCCTAGCTCTCAAGGTCAAGGAGGACTTAGGACATAAGAGAACCTCTGCTGTGACATAACCTAATGATGTCCCAAATTTTCTGACCAATAAGATTATGGGATCACAGAGGAAAGTGATCAGTGATGTACAGTGTGCCTAAGGAGAGTCATGTAGAGAGAAAAAAGTCCTCTCAGGCTTTCACAGAGAGCAAGCTGGTCAACCAATGGCCATGACTCATCCAGATGGCTGACCTGATAAAAGATCTACAAAGTGTTGTACATGTTTTCAAGGTAAATCTTTTTTTTTTTTTTTTTTTTTTTGAAGAACTTAAGATTGAACTCAGACCCTTGTGCTTGCCAGGGAAGTGCTTATTCTACTGAGCCATCTCCCCAGCCCCTTCAGGGTAAATCTTGAGCAGATTCAACTAACCTTGCCAGATACAAAAGTTACATTTTCACTTAGATATGTCTTGCTGTGACTTGGTCTTTACCATCCAGCATAAAAGTATAACCACAGGGTATAAACAGTAATGCTATATTAGCCAACACTTCTTAAATGTAACCTTAATTATTTTTCTATCTCTTCTCCCTAGAAACTACCCAAATTCTAACTCACATCCAAAAGATACCAGCTGGGAGGCAATCCCACTTCACAATGAAAGTTGAGAAGTAGCAACATTTCATGTTGTCTGCAGGGAGTTTAGTGCAGAGAGAATATGTCAGACTTCACTTTAGCCCTGCAAATTCAGCAGTGTGTGCGTTCTTACACTTATGCACTCTTAAAAACTCAAGATCTGTTTTGCAAAGATACCAGAATTTCAGTGCTTCTCATCACACTGCAAGGACTTGGCAGAAAGTGTGTACTTGCTTTCCTCCAAATGCAGTCATGCTTCGGTGTAGTCCCAAGACACAGGAATTAATGAAAGTCCTGCAATTTAGAGAAGTCATTTCAATGTCTGTGTAGGGGTTTCCTTCATGACACTATGACTTGATAGCTATAATTTAACACAGCGTGGTGCTTCCTGATGAACTGTTTATAGCTCTTTCATTTTCCCCTACTTCCAGGTATGTAATGTTCATTTAAATCAAAATTTTTATTTCTTATTCAAAACCTTTTAAGGACTGGGCTCTTCTAAAAAAACAACTCTTACCTGGATAAGAAGACAATAAAGATTCACACAAATTTAACCAGAGGTTGCCTGAAGATTGAAGCTTTTTATTAATTAGAAGTCAGCTTCAGATTGTTCAATGGTCATTTTGTTTACATGTATTTTTTTTTATTTTTTAGGGAAGGGTTTACAGGGTGTTCAGGGTCTCACTACCAGACTCATAGTGATCTGGCTGTTTACAGCCTCCCAAGAGCTGGGATTACAGGTGTGCACCACCACGCCCAGTCTCAACTGTCCTTTCAGTGCGTCCCAGGGGGCAGGGCAGGTACAGCAGGCCTGGGATTGAACCCCTGGCCTCTGCTCCTTCTTGCAGATGCTTTAATCTGCTGAGCTATTTGCCAGCTGTCATTTTGTTTATATGTAAATATTAGCTTAAAATATGGGAAATTGGACAGGAGAACATTGGAGGAGAAGAAATAGAGTAGGAAGCAGAGGTGGGGAAGACAGCCTACAGTATCACTGCCAGGCAAGGGACACTCAAGTGTTACTGATCATGTAGAGAAGCCTGAGCTCAAGACACAGCCAAAGCATCAAGTAAATGCCATCTATTTGGTGACAAGACAGTAGGCAAAGCCGCACAAAGCTTGTATTTTGAAGTGGTTTCGGAGTGGTATGGATCACACAACGTGGAAGGTGCCAGTCCAAGTGCAGACACCAAAGAACAGTGGCCAAAATCAGCACAGCTGAGGCTGAGCTAACTGGATAACTTCTCTAAATGCACTATGGCCCAAACTTTTTCAAATAGCAACTGTTTAACATTTTAAGATACATGCTTTAGAAGTGGGTATGGAAAGGACACATCCAGACAGCAAAATAAGGGGAAAAAAATCATCTTCTAAATGTTTTGTTTTGCTTTCTGAGCTCAAGAAATAGGAATGTTAAGTTGATGTCATAGGGGCTGGGGAGATAGCTCAGCAAACTAAGCACCTACATAGCAAGTGCAAGGTCCTAAGTTCGATGTCTGGTACTGTATGCTGTGCAGGCCCTGAAACCCTGAACATGCCGTGCCACCCTGAAACTGGACTTGATTACTGGGCTGTAATCTTGCCCCTCGGGGGGCTGAGACAGGAGGATCCCTGAGTCCAAGCTGCATAGTGAGACCATGTACCAAATACATAAAATGCTTAAAAAATAAATCAAATAAATTCATGCCATAGGAAATGTAAATATTAAATTAGAATAGATTCTATAACTAGAAATAATATTTTATATGAAGTTAGCATTCAATAACATTATTTTTAATCATCTACATTTTTGTGAGACAAAGTGTTGCTACATATTTCAGACTGGAATTCAGCTCTCTGTGTAGCTCACTCTTAACACCTCTGTCTCTGGAGTGCTGGGATTACAAGCCTTTGCCACCTGACCAGCTAATTATCTTAGGGTGGGGAAAATTTAAGAGAAGGCACTGAGGTAGGAGTATGACTTGGAGTCATGGAGATTGGCCTAACACAGGAAGTGTTTTGCTTTGAATATAGAAGGCATTATGTTGGCCGTGTCTTGGCTTAGTAGTGTATAGACTACGCAGAAACTGGATAAATAGTTCTCAGCAGTAGTTATGTAAAAACCAGCAACAACCAGCTGTCACCCAACATAAGGCCATCACCTAAGCATCTGAGAGTGCGTAGCACCTGAACCCGATATTCCAGGGGTTGCTCTGAGCAGGGTCTATGTAGTCAGCAATTGCCCTTGGAGGGGGGATAAAAACAGCCATGTGCTGTGCAGTGCTGTGGGGTTGTCTGGGGTCAGGCAGAAGAGCACGCACTTGCGTATGGGCTAAGGATCAGTTTGTTCTCTGCCACCGTCACTGGTAATGGTGTACCCCTCTAATGAGCTGTCTATGATTAATTGTACCCAGCAAAATATCACAAAATAATTATCTCATACCAGAAAGGGTTACTGGGGATAAAAGTGAAAACACTATTTTATGTTTCTAATGTTTATGGAATTTGCCATTTTCTAAATGCTTGCAAAATATGGAAGAATCCCCATATATTTCACTTAGATTCCTCCAAATTTTGTCATTTATCATCACTTTTACTTCCTTTACACACACACACACACACACACACACACACACACAATTTCTTTCTGTACTAAGAATAGTTTTGACATGCTGTATCTCTCCACTTAAATTCTTTTATGTATTTCTTTCCCCAGAACTAGAGTATGTTCTCCTTCATAATAATGTCATAATAATCAAGTTCAGGAAATTCATGTAAATGCACTTTTATCTAGTCTACCTATGTCATTTGGATGTGGCCAGTTGTCCTAAAGTGTCTTTACAGTAGCAGAAAGCCCAGGGCCTTCCCTCCCAGTGTCAAGCAAGTGTCTTCAGATGATTTCCATATGAGGAGGTGCCTCTGTTTTCACTTTGTCTTTCATGAGCTTGACACCACTTAAGAGTGTGGGGTATTTACTTTGTCAACCTTCTTCATATACGAGTTTGTCTGCTCTCCCCCTGTGATTATATTCACGTTCCCTGTTTTTGTCCCATGTGGTGTCATATGCTTCCCAGTGCATCACACCCAGAGGCGCCTGAAGCCAGTCCCTCAGTGCCACTTGGGTCAGTGTTCCTCCTAGGCAGAGGTGGTGCCAGCCCCACCTGGGTTTCCCTTCTGTTTATCTCTGGTTCATTTGGCTATGACCACGTACCTTTTAGTCACCACCAGGGTTTGCACTGTTAGTTTTAGCAGCTGTTGGTGCTCTTTTCAGCCCAAATGGTGACTGTTCTAAGTTAAAGACAATTTTTAAAACTGTGTATATTCAGAGAGCTGCTCTACTATATAAATTACTTTGGATTACAAAATGCTACCCTGAAGGAAAATGTTTTATATGCAGTATGAGAAAATAGCTCCATCCCCCAGCTGGGACAGGTAATGTCCTAGGGACAGCACTGCTGCAAGGGTGTGGAAGGCACAGAGCACCATGAGGTTGAAGAACAGCTGTGCCCTTTGAAGCCTGAGTTATAAAAAAAAGCTTTGTTCAGTAATGTTTACCCCTCAACAGCCACTGTGCACTTCAGGACACATGCTCCTCTGAGTAATTTCAGCTCTGGCCACCAAGATTTCTACCTGTTTAAAAACATCAGAGATTTTGTGTTTTCACTTTTGCTCAAGCAATAAAATTATTTGTATGAGATTTCATGCAGGTTCAAGGCCTTTAAAGCCTTGTTGGAAAGAGCCACAGGGATTCTCCATCCTGCATCGGGTCTCTAATTGTCTTTTCCCTTTTTTTGAAATTACAGCAAAACATAGATTTTGCTACACTTGTGAGTCTTGGGATCAGGCTTCTCTATGTTTATGACTACACGTGGTGCTTCCAGACCCCTTTTGTTCTCTTGAAATAAGTACATTTTTCTCATCCTTGGCAGTATGTAGGTAGGAAGTATACACTGTACAGTTCTATAAATCCTTCACTGCCCTGAAAAATATTTTACTGATATTGTGCTTCAGATTTCACTTTTAACTTGTCATATACCTTTTCCCCACTAACCAAATGTTCAGGAAGATTCCGCATGCCCACCTGTCTATTTGGCTTCTTCCCTGTGTTCTCTCCAGTCCTCTCAACAGCTTGGAATTCTGATTCTCCACATGAAGAAGCTGATGCTTAGACACAGGAAGATTTTCCTCCAGATCAAAGAACCAGGCTATTCAGTCAGGATCAAAATCCATGATTCATCTCATTTTGGAGTTCATACACACCAAGCCAGTGACTTTCTCAAGGGTGTAAGAGCCTTTGAGTAGGGAGAGCAACACAGAGTGTGAGGGTGAAAGTGTCTTAGCAGAGATGCAGCATCCATTTTCCTGTTTCACTTCACTTCAAATGATTCTTCCTAACTTGGAACTCTGAAGAATGTGTCCTAAGGAAATCTTTGAGAAGGATCTGAGGCCGGGGACTGAAGCTCCAGCAGTAATAATACCGTACTGTGTGACTGTGGCCTCGTGTCACTGTGGCCAAGACCTCCCTAACAGCCTGTTCTAGTCTTAGGTATAAGAGAGCAGCTCTCTGCTGTGTGACAGTAGCACTTATAGTCCCCTCTGCCTTGAATGTCACACCTTTCCTGCAGTAGGCTACCTTCTATTCATCCTTCAGGTTTCAGGTACGGGGTCCTGCCAGTTAGTTCAGTTCTTTAAGCACCTGCTCATGCAAATGCAGTCAGGCACTCCACCTGCCTTACCAAACCCACCCATGAGGCAGGATGAACCAGCCAAAAAAAATCCTTCTTCAGGTTTCAGGATACATTTGATGACCCTGGAAAGCTTTTCCTGGCCTGCTGTATTCATGTAGCGTATTTACTGAGACCTCAGAGGTTAGGGACTCAACTGAATTCCTGGTCCCTACTATGCTTTGCACATAATAAATAATCTACATAATCAAAATAATTGTTGAAGCATCTAAGTGAGTAGATATATGAAAGTAAAAGATAAATTTAAGAGAAGAATGCTCAGAAAAGAAGAAAGGAAGAAATTGTGATGGATTGAAAGACAGGAGGAAAAGAACAATTTTTAGCCAAGATATAAAATAAGCTCATTAGAAGGTTGGTGAGATAGCTCAGCAGACTAAACGCCTGCTTAGGCAAGGCCAGAGATTGGGGTTCAATCTCTGGCACCAGGAGATTGTGCCAGCCCTGTCTCCAGGCACGCTGAGCCAGTCACAGAGACCAGGTATGGTGGCATACACCTACAATTCCAGTACTGGGCAGGCTGAGACAGGAGGCTCACTATGAGTCTAGCTGCCTAGTGAGACCCTATACTAAATACGTAAAATATAAATAAATTCATTGTCATGAAAATGGGCTGGACTTCAGTACAGTATAAGTGAGTCAAGTATCAGCTCTGGCATTCACCTGTTCCACTCCCTTTAATGCATTTTTTTTTTTTTTTTTTTTTTTTTTTTTTTTTTTTTTTTTTTTTTTTTTTTTTTTTTTTTTTTTTTTTTTTTTTTTTTTTTTTTTTTGCCCAACAAGATCTCTATTTTCTTACCAGCAAAATTAAGGATTGAACTTGGATCCTAGATCTCTTCAAATTCCATCATTGTCAGTCCTGAAATTGTCATTGGATAAGTGTTCTCTAATGGACAATGTATACCTCTCCAGGTGCCTTCCAAGTCCACAAAGCACAAAACAACCCACAGCTTTGAACAATGCAAACTGTTTGGAAACACTTTACACTTTGTCACATCAGCTTTTATCTCACTAAGCTGTCTAAGACTGTTGCAAATTCAGTAGGATCATTAAAATCAATTTCTAGACCTCTGTTCCTCTGGAATCAGTAAGCATTCTATATTGTGACTGAAGAAGAGAATAAAAGCTCTTAGAAGCATTAGTAGCAAGGACGATAGAATTTACCATTTATTTGCATGCATGAAATGTCACTTGCTAGAGGACGGGCATTGTTAGCCAAGTTTTTCTTGATTAGGATTCTCTTGTGGTATCCGTGCTTGATAGGACTGTGTAGAGAGAAGCAGCAAAAATGGTGGAACTGCTTGTATTTTACAGCCTGGAGGCTCTGGTTTATTACTGATTAGATTTAATGGGGTATATTTCACTAAAAGACTTCTGCATATTCATGTCCCATCATAAAAGAAGATGATGTAGGCTGTTAGCCAAGGCATGAAACAAACCCACACAGCTACAGTGTGGAAAGACTGGTGTAAACAAAACATTCCACTTCGGAAAGTTTGGCTGAATGGATTGGCAAGGGCTTGGACTGAGAGTTCTTTCTTTCACATACATATACACATGCATGCTCAAACCAACACACACACACATACACACACACACACATGAGAGTATTCCACGTACCTCTATCACATACTTACAAATTATCACGCGTAATGTCACAAAGTTTCAGGAAACTCTTGGATTTCACCCAGTGAAATTTAATGCATTTAAAAGTTTCATCTATGTTATATGTGCAGGAAAATGTGTATTTTCCTAGGTACCAACTTATTCTAAGATTAATTGTGTAATTACTACTTAGATAAACTAGACTTACATAACTAAATATCCAACTGGTGATTCTCTTCACTGTCACAAGAGTTATTGTTACAGTATTGATATTGGATGGCTGAGACAGTTACTTCTCAATTATAATCTAAGATGAAAGGATAATGAGCATAACAGAACACAGGATATATTTCATATGGGATGATTAATGATAGTAGTGTCATTGTGAAAGCCTTTGCTATAGCTACTGTTACAGGACGCACACAGAATGTGATAAGGTAGTCTTTTTTATGTATTTAATACAGGACCTACAGAGTCTGACCACACAGATCAGAATAGTAGTGGTTTCAGCTTCCCAATCACTGGGATTATAGGTATGCACCACCACACCCAGTCTCAAACGGGGGTGGGGCTAGCACTACAGGCCAGGGATCAAACCCCAGCCCCTATGTCTGCCTAAGCAGGCTCTTTAAGCCACTGAGCTATCTGGCTGGCCCTAAAATGCACTTATTTTAGAGAAAATAAAAAAATAGTACAGAATTTCAAAAAAGATGATAGGAAATCTACAATGGTTGTTTTATTGTATATCGTTATCTTCAAAGTAGCTGCTCAGATTACCAAAATATATGCATGCAAATTTGACCAATTAAGTATTAACTATTCCTTTCTATAAACCAATAAAAATTAGTAGCACAATTATCTTAGCTATCATATATATATATATATATATATATATATATATATATATATATATATTCCCCCGTCTCCCCTTTCCCCCATCCCAGTTGTTCTTACCTTACCTTTTGAGCAGTTTGTTTCCCTTTTACAATACCTTTTGCACCTTTTGTGTTTCATTTACTCTTTTAGTATCTTACACAAGGAGGCAGTACAATGTTTACACATGTGAGTCTGATTTCACTTATGGATACGGTCTTTAGTTGCATCCTTTGACCGAGTATTGATGGGAATGCGTACTGGTGAAACAACTGTGGAAATCAGTGTGAAGACTGCTCAAAAAACTGGAATCTGAGGTCCCAGCGATTCTTCTCCCAAGTATTTTTCCAGAAGAATTAAAAACATCATACCACAGTGATATACATGCAGCATGATTTCTCAGAGCTAAATCTTAGAAACAACCCCAAGGTCCATTAACCAAAGAATGGTAAAAGAGATGGGGTATTTTCATACAATGGAGTATTATTCAGCTATAAAGAAAGGTAAATTCAAGGTTTTTATAGATAAGTATGCCTTTTGTATCTTCATGTGTCAATCATAGCTTGCTGTGATACATATATTTAATAAATATTATAATCATATCTTAGTAGGTTGTCATAAAGTTTTGATGACTTAAAAATGTTTGTTTGTCAACCACATCTACCAGTTGTTCAGAACCTCCCATTGAGCACCTTGGAAGCCAGCTGTCACTTCTAGCAAGCCGTATCAACATAACAAGGAGCTACTTTGCCTTAAACTTAAGCAAACTTCGTGCTTCTTCCAAACTTCCCTTCTTCTGTGCAGTGAGTCAAAAGGGTCAGTTTCAGAGTCATACTGGAGTAAAACAATTAAGGGGTGCCTTCATGCATTTTTTTTTTTTTTTTGGTCTTTTTGAGACAGGGTCTCACTATGCAGTTCAGGCTGTCCTTAAGCTCACTTTGTAGCTCAGGCTGGTCTCGAACTCACAACAATCCTCCTGCCTCAGCCTCCCGAGTGCTGAGATTACAGGCGTGCGCCACCACACCCGGCTTTTAATTTATTGACTTCTTTAAAAACTTTATGCCAACAATTGGGTGATAAGGCTTCTTCACTGTTAGCTTTTCAGTTAACACCCAGCAAGTTCAAGTAAACAATTAAGTGAACTGGGGTCTGAGGAAGAAATGAAAAGTGGTGTTAATAATATGCCCCAAACACATGAAATCTGATTGCACTATTTACATGGTGTTATGAAAAGCTACATGAAGGTGCCTGAGACACAGGTGCTATCCCACAAAAATTGAGGAGGCGTAATTTGCAGAGATGGCTGACCTAAAGTTCCGTGCTTGCTGCATTCTAATTAAGTAACACAGCCACTCAAATTGATTTCTGTCATCTGGGTCAGATGCAATTACAGTTACTCTTCAGGTTGCCCATTCTGTTAGGGAATAAGATATTGTTTCTGGCTGACTTTTCTAATAAATGGAGGGTTAATAAATAAATGTCTATACTTATAAAAATGTAATGTCACAAAAGAAGAACCCTCTAAACTATTTAAAGATGGAGACTTTATAAATCTAATCTGAAATTTTTCAGTTCTGGAACATAAAGTCAGAATTGGTGATCATTTTTGTTTTGTTTTTTACTGAATTTGTAGAATTTGAACTTGTACAAAAAATAATCAAAACAATCTAAAATCCTTTGTTTGCATTTGTGAAAAGACAATAATTTTCCTGCAAAAAAGGTAAAACAGGGAGAAGCCTTGCTTAGTACCAATGCACTGTAACACCCCTTTGGAAGGCCCCGCCTCACAGAACTGCCACAGATTTCAGCATGAGTTCCCAAGGGGGCACATAGCATGCAATTCTTGATAATTTCATTTCTTTTCCTGAACATTCTAAACTTTATAAATTACTGTTAGTTGATAGATACAGTAAACTGAGTGGTCATCAATCAAGTTTTTAATAATGAAAATCAAACAATTTAAGGGGAAAATCCTTAAATTTTGGAATAACTCTGACTAACTACAACAAAAGGAATTGGCTTATTAAATAGTTGGGCTGTGTTTGTTTGTTTATTTGTTTACTTATTTGCTAGTTCTCACTTTGTATTTCAGGAGTGTGTTGAACTCACAGTGTAGCCCAGGTTGGACTAGAACTTGTAGTGGTGAGCCGACTGAGTGCTAGAATTATAGGTGTGCACCACTATGCCTGTTTAGCTCACTATTAACACCTATTGGTGTTCAAACAACAGCAACAAAAAAGAATGTTCTTTAGGAAACAGCATTAAGATACAGTATTCCAGAGCAGCTAAATCATTTATCTTGACCATATTTTCCATTGAAGGAAGTAGGGCAAAATGCATGTATTTTTTTTCCACATGTACACATAAATACACACACGCACACACACACACACACACACACACACAGACACATTTAAATATTTACTAGCATACCAACTCTATGGAAAAAAATAAATACAAGTAAAAGTTCTGATTTGTAGCACTGCTGGTTTCCATGACTTAAATACTGAAGCATAGCTGATTTCAAGCTACCAAGGCATCCCTCCTGAGTTCATGGTTGGGAAGAGAAGTACACGATCAGCCTCTGCCCTAAGGAGCTCAGCTGAGGAAAGCCCCTGCACTAACCGTAGTGCACTGCACTATCCCATATTTAACCCAGGTGTGGAATCTTACATGGGTGCGGCTTAAAATTCAGAGTAAAATTATCTAAACATGTATGAATAACCCAGTCACCCCTCTTTCCCCCATTCTATTGATTTCAGCCAAATCAATAGAAGAATTAGAAGACTGAGATCTATGTGTTTTCAAACTTAAACTCGCTGTACTGACATACATTCTGCCAGTTAGTGTTGTGTGCACGTAGACCCCCCCAACCAACCAACGCTGCTGTCCTTGCGCAGCTGTCCACTCTTCGGTAAGAGCTGCCTGGATCTCTGCTGTTCTAAACAACCAGAAAGGGCAAATCTGAAGTCCCGTCCTGCGTCTATCAAAGGCAGGTGTGTCCAGGGCGCCTTGCTGTCAGAGCAATCTGCCCCTCAGCATGGCCCAGGCTGTTTGATTTCCCCCTGGTTTAAGACCCCGTTCTAATTTTTTCCGACATTCTTTCTTGCATCTAGGATTCCAGCTCCAACTCACTTAAGAAGGCAACCCAATTAGTCAGTGTTATATCAGGTTGGTGCCAAGAGAGTCAGATGGAAATAGGGTATGGTTATTTCACTGTGCTTATAATCAATAATTGGCACTAAGTTAAAGCAGAGAGTTTTAATCAAGGTAAATGGAACTATGATGAATCGCTAGCTAGCTAGCTAATGGAATCTGGGACATGTAGAGTATAATTCTAAAGGAAGGATAATATTTTATCCAAATATATAAAATGCATTAGACAGTAAAGAATGTTTCTGCTTTGTAAATTGTATAAATTCAGTTAATAAATATTTATTGAGAACCTATGATGGTATTCATAGCCATGTGCTACACAACACACCATACCAAAGAGCAATATTCTGCCTCTCTGATCAGCAAATATTTTCACAAATCTACCCAATTAAATTCATACTGAAGCCAGGTAAAAAATTTTAATGTATTTGGTACAGGGTCTCACTCTGCAGCTCATAATGATCCTCCCGTTTTCAGACTCCTCAGCACTGAGATTACAGGTGTATACCGTCATGCTCAGTCTCGGTGGCTGGTTCAGTGCACCCAAGGGTGGGGCTGGCACAGCATGTGGTGCTGGGTATCGAACCCTGGCACCTGTGCTTGTCTAAGAAGGCACTTAGTCCACTGAGTTATCTTATCCAGTTATCTTATAGATAGATAGATAGATAGATAGATAGATAGATAGATAGATAGATAGATAGATAGAAAGATAGATAGATAGATAGATAGATAGATAGATAGATAGATAGATAGATAGATAGATAGATAGATAGATAGATAGATAACTTTTAGGTTTGAGGTCAATTTCACATAGTTCTTTTGCAACCCACAGGTCCAGCTTTTTACCTTCTGTGCTCATTCATATCATCTGTAGGTAATATGAGTATTATTACCTTTGTACAAATTTAGAATGACCATCTGCTTATCCTGCCAAAAACTTCTGTAGTTTTTTTTTTTTTTTTCATTTCTTGTCCTATTAGCTTGCCTCACTTCCACAACATTCAGACTGCATTTTCCTAATACGATGAGATTGATGATAGGCTTGTAAACTGGCATTTATAAATATAATCTTATATTTATTAATATAATGACATTTATAAATACCGGCATTTATAAATATAATCTTGTATTAGTAAATACATACAAGCTGGATCCAAACATATTCCTGCTGAGTCAATAAGAAACAGATATTAAGTTGTAATAGTATTAAAAGTATATTTTATGAAGACACTTTGTAAAAGAATCAGAAGCTAATCACATTTGTGCTGTAATTAGTTCAAATGCTCCAGTCTTCATTCTCAAGTTGCAACTTTTACATATGTGAAAAGAGTATGTACATCTCCAATGACCTAAAAATTAGAAATTCCTTTGCACAACTGGAATATAAACTGGCATTTTGAAAATATTTATGAGAAATTATCAACAGAAAACAGAAATTAGTAATAGTAGGTATGCTTTTCTAAGTATCTCTTTTTGCCAGGTACATGGCTTTCTTAAATAGTATGTGCTAGTTACTATGCTAGGTATTTCATTTACATTGCACCAATTCCTGTTGAATAATTATCAAGTCCATTGGTACAACTTAGATGTGCATACTGGTCACAGTCATCATAGGGAATTTGTACCTGTACATGATAGAATTTGATTCCTTTTTCCCACCCTCTCTCCTCCCTTCAACTCCTCTGCCCCTCCTTATTTACAAAGTTTGTTTCCATCTTATCCTTCTTTTGTCATTTTTTCTTTTCCTTCCCTCCCTTTTCCCTCCCTCATTCCCCTTTCCTTTGGAACATTTTTTTTTTTGCCTATTTCACAAATGTATTATACAGTATGGTTCTTGTACACAGTGTCATTTTCTTATACCAGAGAGAATACAATATGTACATATATGTCTCTTTTATTTCACTTAAGAATGTTGTCTCCTCAAATTTCTGACCAAGAAAGATTATGGGGCCACAGAAGAAAGTGATTGATGACATAGAGTGTGCCTAAGGAGAGTCACATGGAGAGAAAATATTCTCTCAGACTTTCACAGAGATCAAATTGGTCAAGCAATAACCATGACTCATCCACATGGCTGATATCGACAAAGGATCTACAAACTAAAGTATAGGGTTTCAGGGTAAATCTTGAGGGGATTTGACTCACCTTGTAAGATATAAAAGATACATTTCTTGTTATATAGATCTTGCTTTATCTTGGTCTTAACCATCCAGCAGAAAAGTATAAAAACAAAGTATAAAAAGTAAAGCCATATTAATATGCTAAGCTGTAAAAGGATCAAATTAACAACTTCTGACATTTGCCAGTCCTACAGAAAACCCACCACCATTGTAGACTACTGGATTATATTGGAATATTTTGCTGAATTCACACACCTACAATATATAAATGACATTGGAATACCCATATCTCACAAAGCTAAACAAAAAAGGGGATACAAATGAGGGACTATTTTGTATCTGTATATTAAAAATAGAATGGATATATAGCTACTTTCTCTTAATTCAATGAAAAGAAAGATTTGTACTAATAGTGTTTGTGGACAGGATGTCAGGTCTGCATCTTATATTATGAATAACCACTAAGAAGACAACAATATGCAATGTATTAATTATTGAAACTGCCCTACTAATCAGTTTCGAAGCTAGTCTCATTGCTATTTGTTTCTCAATAAATTATTAAAAAATTTTAAAAAAGAATGTGGGCTCCAATCCATCCACTTTGTCATAAACTCAAATTTATTCTTCTTTATGGCTGAGTAGTACTCCATTGTATATTTTTAAAAACACATCTTTTTCATCCATTCATCAGTTGAAACATTTGGGATGTTTCCAAGATTTGGCTATTAACAAACTGCTGCTATAAACATGGGCGCACATATTTTATTATGGTACAGTGCTTTGTTTGACAAAGTCTAACACTCACTCATGATAAAATCCCTACATAAAGTTGGAATAGATGTTCCTTATTTCAATCTGATTAACATTATCTATGACAAACTAACAGCCCATGTCTAGTACTTCTGGCATCTAAACAGCCCAAAGCTGAAAGCTTTCACTCTAAAATCTTTGAAGTATTTCACAACACTATGTATTACAACAAATTCTGTAAAATTCATATTATTTTAAGTGAAAATCTGTATCACTTGTAACATTTTTACAATGTTTTAATTCTAATTGGTACTCTCTTTAAAAAATTAAAAAATGAAATCATGAAAGAGCCAATTCAATATAATTCTAGAAACACTAACCAGAACAATTAGATAAAAAAAGGAAATAAAAGGAATAAAGTGTGGAAAGAAAGAACTTGAATCAACATAAGTTGTATCTGTTCCTTACAGCAATTCAGTAAAAGAATTATTATCACCTTGTGCCTGTAAACAAAGATATTAAAGCTTAGAAAAATTTGATGACAAATATTCAAATCCATCAGGTTAGCCACAGTTCTGCTGCCTTTCTACTAGAGTAGTACAGTTTTAAGTTGGAAAGGGCAAAAAGCACAATGACTTTTTTCATCTTTCTATTTTAGGATGTGTTACATTCTACATGTATGAAAGAGTTGAAAGAATAGATGAAAACCTTTTGGAAAAATTATTTTTTATTTTTAAAGGATACCAAATAGTGCTAGCAAAAAGCAGAAATATACAATATTTCACTAAAAAATTAATAGGAATTCAACAATAGTTGCTGTATTACATGATGGAATCTTCAAATTAGTTGTTCAGATTACCAGATACAGATGTAAAACATTCATTTAAAGATAAAACAAAACAATAACAAAGAAGTTATAAGAAATGCAAAAGAGGGCAAAAATCAGAATAAAATAAAACTTAACCATTAACTGCTCCTTTCAAAAGACCAGCAGAAATCGGCAGTACAATTATCATACTACTCTGCATATTACCTAAGTATATTTTTCCTCTCCTTTCATTTGTGCTTGTCCTCATCCCAGTTTTTCCTTCCCATTGAACAATTTCTTTCCCTTTCACAAAGGACCTATTGTATCTTTTAGATTTTCGTTATTCTTTCAGGTTCTTGTTAGGTTTTTTTTAGTTTCTTTTCATCTATAGATAAAAATTATAATGCTCAAATATTTTGGTGAACTTCCTGACATTTAATAATATAATAAAACTTAATGTAGTTGAAATGTTTTTAATTCCTCAATATGAAGCAATGAAGAGCAGTAGAAGCCACTGATGCAATCTAAGGCTGACATATCCAGAGTTGTAGAAATAATCCCTGAATCCTGAGTTCAATAACCCAATTTTATATCTTTTTTTTTTTTTTTTGTATTTGCTATAGAGTCTCACTACACAGCTCAGACCCATAGTGATCCTCCTGTTTAGAGTCCCCAGCGGTGCGATTACAGGTGTGCTAGGTCTCCAGGGTTGGCTCAGTGCACCCAGGGGTGAGGCCAGCATGGGATGTGGTGCCAGGATTGAACCCCAGTCCCTGCCCCTGCCTGAGCAGGCATTTAGTCTGCTGAGCTATCTTGCTGGCCCAGCAGCCCAACTTTGAGGCAAAAATTTTGTTTTGACCAATAAATGCCCTCTACCTACATAATTTATGTTCAAGTGACCAGTGCCACTATGAGCATAAGTGCAGGATTAAAAATTAAAAGTGCTAAATAAATACCTTTAAGTTCATTCAGGTTTTGTAGTTCAGGTAAAATTGCCATGTAACATTGAATATATGCTGGATATTGAATTTTGAGTGTGTTGTTCCAGATTAATTTATTCATTATATTCAAGATAGTTCTGCTACACTAAATTCCAAAATAAATAACTTAATCCATACAAAATAATACTTTACATTATTACAATATCATTAAGTGTGATGAGCCAAAGAAATGCTAGGTACCATTAAATTTTGTATTATTTTTGAATAATGCAATAGAACTCATCCTTACCAAGCATGATGTTATCTTTGTCATATTTAAAAATAAAATAATGGCAAATATTTTTTAAATATTTTAAATGCTTTTAGTTAACTGTAAAAGTAGCACATGATGATTGCACAAAGTTCAGAAGATAGCATAAAATACAAGAAATTAAATATATCTCCTGAACTTAAGATAATCACTTGTTAACATTTGTTTATGTGTTTATTTATAGATAATCTAAGATCCAAACTTCTTGTCTTTATAGAAATACTCAGCATGGTCATTTCACATTTCTTTTGTTTGTGTTGGTTGGTTTGGGGGTTTTGAGATAAAAATGTAGGTCAGGCTGTCCTTGAACTCACCACTGGCCTCAAACTCATGGCAATCACAGCATCCAGGTGCTGAGACTCCAGGTGCAGACCAGCACGCCCAGCCATTTCAGGTATCTATACCCCTGGAGTATTCCTTTTTACCAAGGGTCAGATATATCAGGATGTCTGACTCAAATAAAAGGATCTCATCAAAGTACTGACATAGCCATACTTAAACTGTAACTTTCTTGTTAACTCTTCTTTCCTGTATTCTAGCTATCTGCCTAAGTAATGTTTGACATCAATATCCATAATGCTGGCATTTGATCCCAATCTTGAAAAGAATCTGCAATTACTTAATAAGGTCCTAAAGTCTCTCAGGGTTATATACTTTGATTCATAAAGATTTTATAATGCTTGAAGGATTGTTCTCAAGAGCATATCTATTGGAATATCTATTGATTTCTTCTATCATATCACTAAATCATCAACATTTTATTATGCTATTAATCTAATTTTTTTCTTTATAACTTCACAGTGTATTTTATCTTAAAAGGATAAATTTAGAGTCTTTTAATAAGAAAAGATTTCCAACTGGATGTTGGAATTTAATATTTTTGTCATCTTTCAAAACCAACATATTGTATTTGTACATCTTTCCAATAAGAAAACTGTGCATACACACAACATCCTAAACAATTCCTCTTAGATTGACTTTTTAGTGTATTATATTATACTTTCTTTTTTGTTAGTCAATGTTTGAAGTACATAATGGTTATATTTACCATGGGGAATCTTTCAGTCTCTTGGTAAGAGTACTTTGATCTTATTATGAATAGGTTAAGAATTCTGCATCTGTAATCCTCAAATACTCAGAGAAAAAGAATTGAATTCAGAAAGTCTGTGAACCTGTACAAGATGAAAAGAGTATGTCTTCATGTTCACAAAGTGGTACCTGAAATGTAGACAACAAACCACACTAATGTTAGCAGCCTCTATGAATTCACCACTAATAAATTCATAGATATTTTACTATCATGAATATCTTAAAATGCCATTTGTGTTCATCTCTGCCTTGAAATTATGACAATTGCTAGACCTAATGTTAGATCCTGATATTTTAATATATTAATAAAAGTTTGAATATTTTATTCTATCACCAATTTCATGTTTTAATATTTCAACAAATATATTCCACCATGATCAGTTTTCTTGGTAAGCAGATATAGTTGTATTATACATAAAATCTCTATGGAGAATGAGAGTATCACCAATAAATTTATTTTAGATTAGGATAATATGCCAACATGCAGTAATAGTAAGATCACAGCTGTAATGTTCACAGTTGTAAACATTAAGAACTTCCTTCTTGGGAGGCTGGTCACAGGTGGATCACTACGAGACCAATCTACAGAGTGAAACCCTGTAGACCCTGTGCTAAAAACTACAAAGAAAAAGAACTTCCTAACATTGGATGGACTTCAAGGTCTAATTCAACACATAAATATTTAAGACACATTATTTTTAAATGTATAGTTCAAGCCGTACTGACTTTAACCTGATTTTCTTTGATTGTTTTAAAATATTCCCGCTATTTCTCACTCAAAAATAAGCCTCTATTATTTGATGTATATTACTCTAGTCTGTTAGATTAATATAGTAATGCTTAATATAAAATGAGAATCTAGAGTTTTATAATATGATTCTTTGGTTTACAATATACTTGAAACATACTTGGTCTTATCATTAAATGCTTTACTTACTATGTTAATCATGGCAATTAATTTTTTTTGATAGATGTAGCATACAAAACCAATCTTTCTTAATAGATTTCAAAAATATCCTTTCATTGATTTTCTTACTTTGTCCTAAAAACATGACAATAGAGCTTGGAAGAACTGGAGAGAAAATATGACTTCAAAATAAACAAAAGAGAAAGATTAAAGATGGGTAGAGAGGACTAACCAAAGGTGATTTCTAAGTGAGCTACAAGAGGAAATGTCCAATCTCCTTATAGATGTTGCTAGTCTTGGTCAGGGAATAGGTTTTCAGACTCCTATGAATTATTACAAAAAAATGTATATAAAACATAGCAGATGTGCTTTCATAAGAAAAGGCAACACAATTACAAAAGCAGTTTTTTACAAAGAAAGCCATTGGGTCTAGAAGTCCTGATTAGCTATTTCTTCAAGTAGAGGGTTGTGTGGTCAGAAATGTTTACCCTTATCTGATCATCTTCAGGAAGAGGCCCAAAGTGAAAATGAAAATCTATGTCCTGCACTTCACAAGAAGGATAAAGAATATCAGGTTGTAACTGAGATGATTTGCTTGATTTGAGAAGGTGAAATTTGAATAAACCAAAGCCTTATATAATAATGGAGTATAAATAAAATAAAATATAGAGCATCTATATTTCAAATTCTGGAATATAGAGCAGAATTAATTTTTTAAAATAAAAATAAATGATGGAATACACTGCAAGTAGTGACCATATAGAACTAGCTGTCCCCAGAGATGACATCAGTCAATATAAATAAGAAAGAGAGCTTAGAATGGTTGACTTGTGAATTGAGGCTGATGAGGGGGGGTTCTATGAAGGAAAAGTGAAAATGGTAACCTTTTATCCCTAAAATTCTAAAGGTACTGATGAGGAGAACCACGACCACTTATGGCAGCTTGCCTTTCTGGGCCATTAACAAGTGCCCAGTTGAACTTGGTTCAGATTTTGTCTCTGTAGCCTCCAGTTGTGTATGCGGTGCCAGCCACAATGTCTTCCCCATCAGTACTTGTCCTTATTAAAGAAAAATATCTGCTGTTATTACCAAAATGTTGTGTTTCCTAGGAGAAATCATGTCATTTATGATCCATTAGAAAATGAGCCTTATACATCTCATACGTATAAGTTTAAGAAAATGTTCATTCCTTACTTATCAATCATATGGTCCGTGCCAGCCAGCTCAGTCTCTCAGACAGTGAAATGCACACAGCTGTCATTCTGAAGGGCATGATGCTACTTGCACACCAGCTGCGCATCAGAGCAAGTCTGTCTATAAGAAGTTCAGAGCTGAAAGTGTCAGTCTAAGTCATGGCCATCTGTCAAGCATCTTCAGTAAAAAAAAAAAGTACAAAATAAGAAAAAAAATTAATAAGCTTGGTCAGAAATGATCGCTAGAGCTTCTATGTGGAGAATGAGTATTGTGTTACCCAAGGTGCACTTATGTCCTGGCAAGGAAGTGGTCATTTGCACGGGGTCCAGAAAGTAGGGAAGCTGCAGAACGATCTCAGATTCCAGGGCATTCAGCTAACAAAAATACACATGTTGGCAATCAGAGGCAAGGAAAGGGGAATTGCAGGGAGATACACTGATGTACCCTGAGCAAGCCATGCTGGGTATGTGCCCCAGCAGGTAGCAGCCACCTACACAATCTGGTGCTCCTTTTACAAGTTTGTTGTGGGCTTTAAGAATCAGAAATGCAGAGCTCAGCTCCTCCAGCTACAGTGGAATAAAATCAGATAGTCAAAGAATAAAAACACAAGAATTGGTAAGAAAAATTATTGCTCACATTATTACACACAATAAGTACCCCACTGTCAGTTAACACAGTTAGCTAAGGCCTACTGAATGCCAGGCAATTTTCTAAGCATCTTATATACATGAGCTTCTTCAGTCCCTGCCATGACCCTGTGTAATTTGTATATTATGACAAAGCTGAGGCATAGAAAAGTTCCACGAACTTACAGCTGATGATTGGCTGAGGTTATGCTGAATCTCAGGAAATTGGTATCAGCGCTCGTGTCCGTAGTAGTTGTACTCTTGGCTATCTAACTTCTGACTTGCCTTGGCTTTCTGCCTGGGGAAGAATTCTCCTGGGCCTCATAGAAGATATATAATATAGTTAATGCACAGAGATGGGCTACTGGTGAGACATGCCTGTTTTGAAGCTTACAAAAATTGCAATATGTGGAGTAGCTGCATCTGCTCTGCATAGTAACTGTGAGAATACTTATAAGAGTAACAAGATGACACATATACTGGCACAAAGTCTGCACAATCGGTTTACAGAATTCTCGTTTTCCTAATTCAATAGTACAATAAAAACAAAAAGGTTTCCACCATGAGATGTCACCTTATATGTCCTGCAATGTCTCTAAAAAAAAAAAAAAAAAGAAAGAAACATCGGTGAGTCTGCAGAAAATTTGAGATCCTTGTATATTTTTGGTGAGAACGTAAAACGGTGCCACCATTTTGGAAAATAAAATTTAATTACTCAAAAGAATTAAAAATAAAATTATTATTTGACTTACTCTACTTCTGGATATACACCAAAAAGAAATGGAGACATAGGAGCATGGTGGCACGTGCCCGTAATCCCAGTGCTTGGGAGGCTGAGGCAGGAGGATCACTGTGAATGCAAGACTAGCCTTGACTACATAGTGAGTGAGGGGCCATCCTGGAATACTTAATGGTACCCTGTCTCTAAAAGGGAGAGGGGAGAACTATTTGTATACCCTCATTCACAGCAATATTATTTGCAGTAGGCAAAAGGTGGAAGTAATTTAAATGGCCTTGAACATATAAATACCCAAGCTAAACATGGTATGTGTACACAGTGGGATACAACACTATTCAGTCTTAAAAAGAAAGGCGATTCCCTGGCACCACATGCTGGGCATGTTGAGCTGGCAAAGGAGTCCAGGGGTGGTGGCACATGCCTGTAATCCCAGCTCTGGGGAGGTTGAAAACAGGAGGAGCACCGTGTTTCTGAGCTGTGTAGTGAGACCCTGCACCAAATTCATTTATAAAAAAGAAAGGAAATTCTAACACATGTTACAACATAAAGACATTATACTAAGCCAAATAAGTCAGAAATAAGGCAATTGCAGTATGGTTCCACTGATAAAGCATTTGGCACGTGGGGTTTCATTTTGGGGAGTTCTGGGGATGGATGTTACCAGGAGTGTCACAATAATGTCAGTGTACTTAATGTCACTGACCTGCACATTACAACTGATTAAAAGGTTGTATTTTGTGTTTTATTTGTATCTAATCAAAATATTTAAAAGAATGTTGACTTAGATCTGTGCCATGCTTGTCTTGGTCAAGTCCTCGTTGCTTTGGGAGACATCCTTGATCAAACCTTAGCAGCATACATGTTTGGTGATGCTTTCACATTTCTTTATTCCCCCTATGATGTATTGCTTTTAGGCCATAGGAAATGCTAGCTAAAAAAAATGGTCCAACAGTTGCTCCTCAGGGCAGCGTGACTGTTCCATTCAAATCAAAACTCTTTTCGAAGTCTGTCATGAATTAAATTCAGCAACTCTGGTACATTCAGTTTCATTTTACATTTTTTAACATGGAAAATTTGGCTTATTAATTAGAAATACAGAACAAATGTGAGAGAAAAAAAATCACCAATATGCGGAGCGCAGTTTCTGTGACATCAGCGTAGAATAATTGCATTGTGTATACACACAGTTGGTCTTTCTTTTCTTCAGAGAGCTCTCACTACAAAGAAATGTGATCCCTTTTGATGATTTCCTGGGCTGATATTTTGTTGCAGCTATAACCACTGGCTCCAATTTCAATCTAGACAAGTATTTCTAGAAACCGATGGTGCTTCTGGCATTCAACAAGTAGGAGTGACCTAGAACCTGAGATGCTTCCTGGCCAGGAAATCTACCCTGCAGAAGTGGAGTGAGAAGGGGACCCCAGAGGACCAGAGGCAAGCAGGCAAAGACACTGAACTGGGGCGTGTTTGAAGCATATGAAACAACATGAGCAAGAATAAAAATAAGAAGGAGACACAGCACATTTGCAAATGAAAAGAAGGACCTCTTGTGGGAACACGGGAAGGGAAAGGATGGGTGGCAGCAAGAAGGCTAAAGGAGGAGCGCATTGTCTGGCACCCACTTTCTCCTCGTAATCCCTCCCTCGGTATTGGCACATCTCGAGATCTCCCAAGACCTGAAGCCCAGTCTGTTGCCCACCTGCCATCCTAGTTGTGTCTCCTTTGGGTCTTAGAGTTACACGCAGTCATCTTGGGCAGCCCCCATCCTTGTCACCTGAGCAACAGAGGCAGAACTAAAATGACTAAGTTCCACTGTGCTGCTGCCACTCGTGTCTCATACTCCCTCTTCGTACTGGAAACAAAATAGCTGGCTGGACACAGGTACATCACCCTGGAATCGCCTTCAGCTAGAGTGATTTTTTCATGTGAACTCAGCATCCAAAAGACTCATTTCCCAGGGCTAGGGAACTGTGTCTAGGGAAGGTGAAAGGCAAGCATTCGGTTTTCATTTCTCCACGGTGCTTACCTTGTGCCTGGCGTTTTTTCCCTTAGAAATCATCATATGATACAAAAATATCTGGATGTAAATTCAGTGTGCCTGTGAAGCATTTCACTTAGCAGGAACTTGCCCATGAACTTACAGTGGGAGAATTATGAGACACCAAAATCTTCCTCTGGTTAAATACATTAAAGCTTTGTAAGTTGCCTTTGTAGAAAGAACACAGGTATAAACACCTGAAGGAAATGATGTGTGTGTGTGTATGTGTGTGTGTGTGTGTGTGTGTATGTGTGTGTGTGTGTGTGTGTGTGTGTTTTTAATGTACCTTTAATAGTTGTTCATTATCCCAGGATTTATAAACTGACATGGAAGGCACTATTATCAGTCCAGTGACTACTTAGTCTACAGTGACTACTGGAGTGACAGGAGGCATCACCCCACATTAAGCCTCCTTCTGAGCAGACCACACCACTCACCTGAACTTTTGTCCCTAGGTCTGGCGTGACCTAGTACCAGCTTTGGCTTGTAAAAGTACAAGTAATCAATCTGTGGCCCACTATGTAAACGTTGTCTGCACCAATCTTTCACCTACTAGAATGGAAGGCAATTATGTGGTCCTGAGGAAATTTAGGCCAAACTTGCCTTTTGTGTTCTGCATTTATTTGCTGAAACTCCTCTAACAAGGAAAGAGTTTTCATTGTTACCTAGCTGGCAATACACTGTAGGCATGCCAGGACTGGTAGATTGGAAGATAAAGTGATTGCAATTTATCTTCATTCTGTGAATATTTTTATGCTATGCATACTAATGAAAAAATTAAAAATGACATCGCCTCACTCTGGGATATAACAACCTATGGTCTTGATTAATGAAGTAAAGGCCAGGATTCCAGTCCTTTATGTTGGCAGGGGATTGTTACTTAAACAGCACATTGTTTAATTAGTTCTAAGTGTAAACATAATAAAACTAGGTAAGGAGCTGGGCATGGTGGCGCATGCCTATAATCCCAGCACTCAGGAGGCTGAGGCAGGAGGATTGTTGTGAGTTCAAGACCATCCTGAGCTACAAAGTGAGCTTAAGGCCAGCCTGAACTGCGTAGTGCGACCCTGTCTCAAAAAAGACAAAAAAATAAAATAAAATAAAAAAATAAAAATAAAACTAGGTAAGTTTGGCTCTGCTTTCAGAGGAAAGACAAATAAATGAAAAATCTAAATTTCCTCAATCCCAATGAGATTAAGAAAAATTTTCTGTTTTATGTATATATTTTTAAATTTTTTTTTCATTTAACACTGTACCTTGTAGGACTATGCTTATGCCAAGAAAGCCTAGTAGTAGATCTATGCACAACATTTGCACTTTATTTCCAAAACTTAGCAGCTGTTATTAATCACAAACAGGTGGAATTCAACACTTCAACTTAAGTAGTCATCTAAACACAATCTCTGAGCTTTGAACTGTACACTCTATTTGACCTGATTTTAGGGTCATGCTACATGTGGTAGCCAAAACCAGTTCATGTGTTTTGAATTCACTTCTTTGAACTGAAAAGTAAACTTTATTCATTCTCAATAGAAATCCATTATTCAGAGAGATGTCTTCTATTTTGTTGTAACGGGGTTTCCCTTCCCTGAAGAAGGTCATGAGGGTCATGTGTCCCTGTAAGGCCACTGCAGGACAGCTTAAGTGAGACCAAAACACCACATTGTGTATATGTGAAACCTACAGGCACATTTTATCTTTTCCAAAAGACTCTGACTTTGAAAGTGGCCTGAATTCTGAAGTCACTTGCCCCCAATGAAACCTGCTGAAACTCACTGTGCATTGGCTCAGATGGGACACTCCCCACATGGATATTTTGGATGCCTTGTAGGAGGACTGCCCAGAAAGAGTTGCATCTTCTTTGGGGTGCCAGTGGAAGGTGCTGAAGTATAAAAATAGTCCTGGACCAACATCTGAGTCAATCCCTGTATTTATCCATTGTGTGGTTAGGGAACAAAAACTCAAAATGCCACCTTGCCAAAAATAATGTGCAATTAAAGTATGCCAGATCTATGATAGTACATGTGGTAGCCAAATGTTCCCAAGAAGCATCATTATGGAGAAAAATTATGCCAGAGTTTCTAGTCTTTCATTTACCCTAATGCTACCTCCTGAGCTCTTTATCATTTCACATTTGAAAAGAATGGATTCATTCAGGAAATCCCACTACTGCTCATTATGTCTGATCACTTTCAAAAAGAATGACTATGCCTGTCCTACTACATTCCAAGTTTGATGCTGAATTCTGGCACAAGCTATTGCCCTGCGGAAGTGGAATGAGAAAATGTAGATGTCCAAAGACTTACCCCTTCACCTGTCTGGAAAAATAAATTCAATTGAAAGCACACTGTACTCCTCTTTGGGTGTGATGTTTAGCATATAACTAGGTCAGTGCCTTCAGAAATGTCTTTCTAGGAAGGCCATGTGAGGTACTCTGACACATCTTGGCTAAGTGCTTCCATCTCATTGTATACCTTTCACTGAAAGACACCTGGAATTAGAGAAAACAATGAAAAGTGTATCTTGAGGTGAAATTGAAAGGGGCCAGATCTTAGAGGAAAGGGTGATTTTCTTTCTCCTTCACTGTACCCATTTGTCTGGTGCAAAAGAAGTATTTTGTGTGACATGCATGATGTATACTGGTGGCTGGGAGCCTAGAATTTGCTCAAGTTGCCCCATCAAGAGAGTGACTTCACTCTGAAAGGAACATCCAGCTTATTCAGGGCTTGGCAGCCTCTGCAGATCTCCTGCAGCCCTTTCTCTTTGCTGCCTGGTGGCATTCTCCTGGTGATTTCTACCTCTCAGCTTCGAAGACCATCTCTGTGCTGCAAGTCTCAGAATTCCATTCCCCATTCTGACCTTCAGGGCTCCAGACTTGACATTTCTACTAAGCCAGCTAAAAGTTTTCTACATGTGAATATCTAAACCTGAACTCTTGACTTTCACTGTGAACCCGTTCTCCTTCATTCATGGTCTCAACAGTGGTATGATCCACATATTGATGAAGCTCCACATCTAATAGATGTTCTTGACCCCTCTGTCCTTCTTGCCACCACTCAGAGTCCATTGGTGGACATGATGACTTTGCCTCTAGACTGTCTGTTGATTCCATTTCTAGTATTACTCTGAACATACAACACAATTTCTATCAGTTTATATCTGAACTCCTGAGGTCATTATGTCTGGATCTCCAGCTGGAGTTCAATGGCCCATTCTTCATGTAGCATCAGCATGAGCTTTATGAAATATAGCTAGAACCTTACTGACCTCTCTTGTCCAAACTCCTTCCCTTGGTTTTAAGGACCAGGCAAAATGATAACAGCTTTCCCTCAGATTTTGTGCCCTACTGAAAGCCTTACCTGCTCTTCTCCAGGAACATGGTTCTTTATGTCCACACTCAAGCTGAGTATGGAACACTCTTGAAAATGTATGCTTGTTTCTATTCCCTCTGTTTTGAATTCTCTTCCCCTCCTTTCTTGTGATAGCGGGCTCTTTTTGGCATTTGTCTCAGTTTGAATAACACCTCAAAGGGATACTCCCTGACACTGCAATGACTTGTTATCCATCTGCATAATTCTTTGCATCAGCAGCTTTCAACAACTGAGATTTTCCTTATTCAGTTATCTGGATGTTTTCTTAGCTGCTCACACATTTATTCACCGACTCATTTCTACCTCATGCTCTAGAGTTGTGCTGCCAATATGGTATTCTCTGCAGCCATATGGCTATGTAAGTTGAATACATTAAATTATAAAATTAAGAATTCATTTCTTCTATAATACTAGCCATGCTTTAAGTGCTCCATACCTGTATATGGCTAGCAGCTCCTGTGTGTTTCCATGCAGATACAGATCACTGTGGAAAGTTCTTCTCTCTACTGTAAGCTTTGTGAGATCAGGAACACAGTTCATTCATTGCTCAATCCCTAGACAGTGTGTGAAACACAGTAGATTCTCAGAACTGTTTGCCAGATGAATGCTGAGTAAGCACTGTTTATAAAAGGAGGTCTTGTTTTTCTCACAAGGAGACACCACTTGGAGGATCCATGAAGTCAAAGGTAGACCACTGTCTTATGATGGCTGTTATGTCATGGTAGAGTTCCCCCAAGATCATTATGAAAGTGTAGTTCATTCGCCCCAGGAACCAGGGAAATTCAGCACAAACATTTGGAATGTATAAAACTTTCCTAGGGCTAGGTAGATAGCTTAGTGGCAAAAGCACCTGCCTGGCAAGTGCAAGGTCCTGAGTTCATTTCCTGATACAAGGAAGAAAGAAAGAAAAAAAGAAAAGAAAGAAAGAAAGAGAAATGAAAAGAAAGAGAAACAAAACGAAACGAAAAGAAAATTTGCCTTTTAAAAAACCTATCGATGAAACAAATTAGGGGCCAGGAAGATGGCTCCGTAGAATAAGCACTTGTCTGGCAAGTGCAAAGGCCTGAGTTCAATCCCCAGTTCCACCAAAAAAAGAAAACAAACAAATTACTTAGTCCCATGTTAAACATAAAACCAATTTTTGTGCCAGCTCAAATTTGTAAACAATAGTTGAGCCTTTCTGCATGAAATGCCCTGGTATGCTAGAAATCACTGTAGCACAAATAGCACATAAAAACCCCAGATTCAAAACCCTTGAGAGCAGTGGAATTATAAATATTCAACCTTTTGAAGTCCTAGTCTCCCAGTGCACATGGGAGCTTGAACCGTTTGGTACAAATGGAGTGCAAAGTGCAAGGATGGACACAGGGAGGACAAAACACATAAGGGACACATGGCCATGGGAGGCCTTCCATGAGACACAAAGCTGTGGACATTGGCTGGAGAGTTTCCCAGGACCACTGAGGAAATGTACACGAGGGGGAAAGAGAATGAGAACCTTACTTGAGAAAGATATTCCTAAAATATTTAAGATATTCTTAAATCTTATGGGTATACCATGGATGGTTTTAACAGTCTGGGAAAGTCTGAAGAGCCTCTCTCAAAATTTAAAAAAAAAAACTCACAGATTCACACAGACAGAGGGTTTCCAAGGAGACCAATTATAATGAAATACAGTTACCAAAATCAGAAAATAAAACTGTGATACAGCAATATATGTGATTTGATTAATACATCGAATGACAAGGCCTAGCAGCAGGCCTAAAGATTATCATCACTTTGAAAGACAGCAAGCAAAACTGAATTTGGTGATATTAGCTGCCACTGAAATAAGATGTGAAGATGTCTGTGATTTTCTATGGTGAGGTCACAGCTTCTGCATAGAACATTGAAATGTCAATTGAAGGTTGGTAAACATAAATATGGTGTCACCCAAGTTTAAGGACCACTGACTCCTATTATGGATCTAGATCAACCACCTATACTCTACACAGCATGCAGAGTGGGCATGGGAAAGAACAGGGGTGGATATTGTGTGGCCAGCAGTTAGGAGGAACTTGCCATGCCCAAGTGAGAAATGAACAAGGCAAAACTGAACAGTTCCTTTACACTCATTGTAACATATATTAACTTTCATATAAGCCATTTTAAAGATAATTTCAATGACTCATTGCTAGTCTCTTATTCATGGATACCCTTTATTTTAAGATAGAGCTTCAAAATATCCAAGTTTCAGAGACATCCTACGTCAACAGAGAAACACTTATGCTGGTTTTGTTTTCAAAGCCCTTTTGGAACAAGGTGAGAAGAAAACTGAGGAATTCCTCAAGGAAAAAAATCCTTTTTGTGTGTTCTATGCATTTTAAACCATGCATGTGTGTATGTGTATATTGCACATATATGTGTCTGTGTATTTGTTTATACACAGTATTTAAAGCCATAACATCAGTAATAGTAATGCATAGCTTGGGACTGAGAGAAAAGCATTTTTCTTTCCTTCATTTCAATATAAACATTGCATGCATGGAGTATTTTGGATCCAAGAACATGTAATAAAGAACAAAGACCTAGGGAATCACCTCTCAAGGCCTATTTATTTCATAACTTGAGGTGAAACTTTCTATCTTGTTGGGAACTCTTAATGCTGCCCATTTTATTGGTGCCTTTTTGAATTTCCTAGGCTCTGGGCAGAAGTTTCAAAACAAGCTCTCTCATTCTTCATTTTTACTGCTAATAGCAGTAGTAAATGAAAGAGAAGGTGTGAGGAGGGAAATATTTGAATTCAGTTACTTGTTTTAGGTGTTTCTTCATGCTTGAGATTTTGCCTCTCGAAGCAGGTATGTCCTGATGTGAGAGTGTCGTGTCTTCTGCTGGGCATTGCGCATTGCATGCAGTGAGTCTTTTAGAGAAGGATGTACCTCATGTTAGAATGTGTACACTTGAGATACACAAGACCAATGCCAGAATTTTTGTTTTCACAAACTCCTACTTACTAGCAATGTGATTTGGGGCAAGATATTTAAGTACTCTAATTTTCTCATTGTGCAAAAGGTATGAGTTTGCTAGACCTCATGGTTTCTTTTCACAGTTGTTCTGACAAGTAAACAAATTAGGACACAGAGTGTCTGCACAGGCACTGGGACACACATGAATGCTAAGTGAGTAATAGTTCTTCCTACTTTTATGGCCATGGAAAGTGCACGCATGCTTCCTACACACATAGTCCTACAGTTGCTTCAGGTCATAAAAAGTAGAAGCATTAAAATAAAAATAAATGGAAAAAAAAAAAAGTAGAAGCATCCTGATACATCTGTTAGATCTGGCTTCCCTGAGACTGGGGCATGATTTACTTTTACTTGAAGCACATTAGAATACATAGTTTGAATCGGTGCCTTAGATTCTGGTCAAAATAATCCATACTAATTAGGATGGAGCCTGACTAGCACATAAAGCTTGCTTTTTCTATTGAAGTCCCAAGATTTTCTTTGAAAATCTTCATCTGGATCAGAAAGTTTGAGGTACCAAGACCTAACCAGTAACCAGGCACAAGAGCTAAGAAACAGAAAAGCCAACAGCAGTAATAAGGGAAAAGGCTTTTCACAGCTTTAAACCTTTGAGAATCGCTGTTGGGCCAAGGTAAATTTTCAGTTGCTTTTGCTTCTAGATTCTTAGTTAAGTCAGTGGGCCAAATAGGAAGTTTGTTTCACTATAGGGTACTTTGAAGGAACAGAAAGAGATGGATTGAAAGAGACAAGCATTTATGTAGTCTTTGGTGATATGTTATTTTTCTTTCATTTGTCCTTTGGAAGAGAAGAACTGTCACTTTGTATTTATGTTATAGATATAACTTTAGGTATTATATTCTGTAAAAAGCAAGATGATTTTTTTCTAAATGGTGTGACCTTAAAATATACAGAGTTTCAGCCAGGCATGGTGGCTCAGGCCTGTAATCCCAGCACTCGGGAGGTTGAGGCAAGAGGATTGTTGTGAGTTCGAGACCAGCCTGAGCTACAAAGTGAGCTTAAGGCCAGCCTGAACTGCATAGTGAGACCCTGTCTCAAAAAGACAAAAATAAGTAAATAAAAAATACACAGTTTCACTACATGTAACTTGTATGCCTCCTAATAATGGTTAATAATTTACACAAGTTAGAAATTTGAAACAATGCCCAACACTATATTAAGGTTGTACAGATCAGGGATCTGGAATGGTTGGGTTCTTCCTCAGGTATTACAGAGTCAAAACTAAAGAAACTTTGTCCCCATCTGGAGGATCAACTAGGGAAAGATCTCTTTGGCTGATCTCTGTTAGGTTGATGCCAAAAGTATTTTCTTTTGGTTGTGTGACTATGCTTCCAGGTGTGGGGACAAATCTCAAGAACTTGTGGCCACTCCAAAGTCCTTGCCCTGCGACCCCTGGAAGCAGCACACACACAGATGTTGAACTGCTTCCAGTTCTGCCCAAACCCATCTCTTGGTTTCCTCCTGTGCAATCAGTGGGAGAAACACTGCTTTTAAAGGGTTAGTGTGACCTAATTAGGTCCCATAGAATAATATTGCTGTGTGCAGATGGACTGATTTGGGACTTTGATCTCATGAGAAAAAATTCCTTCCCAGCAATACATACATCATGTTTAAATGAAGAACCAGTGGCTGGGAATCATGGGAGACCATCTTAAAATTCTGCCTACCAAATTATTTATATAAAAGGATCTGATGGGATCTGATGGGCACTTAGCCTGCACAGTCAGAACAAGGGAATGATACAGAACCACTTGTCAAGGTCTCTTTTCTAGAGTAGTTTGGAATTAGAAACTTCATTCACATTGATTGTTTTTTCATGTTCCTAACAGCGCTTACACCTCACACAGGATGGTGAAGGCTGAGAGACTTTTTTTTTTTTTTTTGCCGGAACCGGGGATTGAACTCAGGCCCTTGCGCTTGCCAGGGAAGCACTTATTCCACTGAGCCATCTCCCCAGCCCTGCTGAGAGACTTTTAAGTAAAGATTTAAAGTCATCTAGCTAGAAAACAAGGTAAGATTTCAATCCTGAGG
The DNA here is from genome assembly GCA_004027165.1 of Ctenomys sociabilis. NCBI lineage: Eukaryota > Metazoa > Chordata > Mammalia > Rodentia > Ctenomyidae > Ctenomys > Ctenomys sociabilis. Next base: position 34,878 of record PVKA01011235.1, read on the forward strand.
GGTCTCTAGATCCAAGGCCAGCATGTTTTGTTCCCTAAGCAGTGGCTTTCAAGCATTAGGGTTCGTGTGCATTGGTGGAGGGCTTGTTAAACATACCTTTCTGGGCTTCCTCCACTATTCTGATTTGGTATACCAGTGACAGCAAAACGTCCAGAGACAAGTGCTCAAAGTGCAACCCAGAACCTACTGACTGTGTTTACTGCAAGTGCCGGCACTTCAATTAACTGTGAATACACTGAGGCTGTAGTTTAGAAAAAGCAACTCATACGCTGACATCTATTGTCTTAAAAGAGAAACAACACATGTGCCATAGGTTCACCTCCATTGTGGTACACTATGCCTGAGGAATCATCACTGTTTAAGAAATCATACTTTTTAAGCCAGGCGAGGTGGCGCATGCCTGTAATCCCAGCACTCGGGAGGCTGAGGCAGGAGGTTGTTGTGAGTTTGAGACCAGCCTGAGCTACAAACTGAGCTTAAGGCCAGCCTGAACTACATAGTGAGACCCTGTCTCAAAAAGACAAAAAAAAATAAAAATATAAATAAATAAATAAATAAATAAATCATACTTTTTAGTAGGGTTTCCCAGAAATTCCAAAGGATTTCCTTATTTTTAAATATATTTTAATAATTTTATTGAGAAAGAAGCAGCAATGATATAGTTTCAAAACAGATTAGTAGTACAGTTACAATAATTCATACATTGCATAGTGCTGTCTTTGTAGTAGTTGATCATAGTACGAGATGCAACATGATATCTTGTCTAGACACTATTAGTTCAAAACCTTCTTCTTATTGAACTAAGAGAAAGTAGCTATATATTTATACTATTTTGTATATACAGACATTTTTTTTCCACTAACATGTTTAAACACTAACATTTTTGGAGAATATTATGAGAATAAAAGTCTCTCTCTCTCTCTCTCTCTCTCTCTCTCTCTCTCTCTCTCTCTCTCTTTCTCTGTTTCATACCTGGGAGCAAACTCAGAGCCTTGTGCTTGCCAGACAGGCATCATGCTTCTAAGCTCTCTCCCCTGGCCCCAAAAGATTCTTTTATGGCCTTATTTTTCCCATCACTCTATAAAATTATAACAAATTTGTATGGAGTACAGCAGCTGCAGGCCAATACTTTGAACCCACTGTTCTTTTGCATAGTTGGGATAGTTTATAATTATTTACATAATATGAGTGATTTATTAATTATTAATAAAATAAAAATTTATTTCAACTTAAAATACCTTAGCATAATCTTAAAATTGGGGAAACTGAAAAGAAATACTACCTAATAGGTATAGATTATGCTAACAGGTATTTATGATATATCTGCATCCTCTGAAATAGAATCATGACAGCTAGAATCTCTTTGGTCTCTTGCAATAGAATATATTTTAAAATTGTTTTCTTTGTTCATAAAACATCACTGCTGATGTGTGCATAGCCAGCTATCAACGTGTATGCATGAATATGTGTTTTCTGACTCATCGCAATTGGGGTGTGACATATTTTTGTCCCTGGCCTTCAAATTTCAAAAACTCATCAGAATTAGTCTTTTGAAAACGATTTCCAGGACAATAAAATGTCACTTCACATTAGGGACTTTACTGATAAAAAATAGGGAATCGAACTATAAAGCAGAATTAAACATTCAAGCTCTTTAACTGATTGTCTACATGAAATCAAGTACATGAAAGTTTCATCTTCCTCAGAGCCTATATTTAAAATTCAGAAGAAATATAAAATTGACATAAATCCAAATTTATCTTTCAAAAACAGATAAAAGTATAGATGTTATTTTCCTCAATTAAACACTAGATCAAGTATGTAGCTTAAGTTAGGAGCCATTAGCATGTTGAGAATACAGCACAGATATAGAACAACTAAATCATCCAAAAGTTCTATTAAAGGCTTTGATTTACAGTTGGTTAAACGATGCTCCTTTAGAGACAATCACAACAAAAAGAGATCAAACGTATGCTCCCATGTTGTGCTATTGTTTTGAAAAAAATGTATTTACATTGTGGCTGGGGAGATAGCTTAGCAGTGTAAGAGCCTGCCTCACAAGCTCAAGGACCCTAGTTTGATCCCCAGTAGCACATGCCATGCTGGCTCCGAAACCCCAGGCAAACCTTGCCTGCCCTAAAACAGGGCATGGTGGCACCTTCCTGTAGTCTTAGTGATAGGGAAGCTGGAACAGAAGAATCACTATGAGTCTGAACTATTTAGTGAGATCCTGAATTAAATAAATACAATATCTTTTTAAAATTGACATTGTGCCTTAGAAGTATAAGCTTCAAAATACAAAGGACGAAACAATGGAATCTCTTTTGCATGTTAATAATTAAACCCAAAGTCTCATGAGAACCACCTTCAGTCCTTCCACTGGTGGCACTCAGTGGCTCAATGACCTTCTACTAGTTACATCTCTTGAAGGTTCCCCACCTTTTAACATCCCACCTTTTAACATCACACCAGGAATGATTCTTCCAACACATGAGCCTTGAGGAACACTCAATCCGTGGGCCTTCTGTAGCCCTGGTACGGCCTCAGATCCTCATCCCCGCATAATTTCTCTTCCATAACCATCCCATATTGCATTCAGGAACCCAGGATGGCACAGAGGAGAGCTGACTTGCTAAAGAGGCCTGTGCTAGAAAGTGACAAGAGACAGGACCGGAACTCAGGACTTTCTCCGGGAACAGACGGAGGCCAGCAGAAGGGATCTTTGGCGACGTCCCAGTCCTTTTGCACCTACTGTATTTCCCTTTCAGCTCCTTGCACAAACCTTGCTTGACCCTCCCCTCCCCCAAGATGACACATTTCCTAAATCCTTTTCAACAGAGACAATAAAACAGCTCCTGCTAATGGATTAATCATGTACTCCCTAAGATTGCATTCATAATTTATTAGGAGACTTTATGGACGCAGTGGCTTAAACCAAAGGGAACATTCTAATGATGCTTTTATTCTCCTGTTTTCAAGCTACTCTGTGCCATAAGAACATAAAACGGTAAAGGAAGTAAATAATAGTATTTTAGTATACTAAGGCTCTGCACCAAGACTTCTGGAGATCATTTTACAAATCTTTCTCAGTAGAAGTGAGCTGGATTGCAAAGTGCAATTGGCATACACTGTAGTTGCTCAAAACTCATGCTAATTAGGAAACAATCACTTTGTTCCTCAAACTTCCCAATTACCAAAAAAAAAAAAATCCTACTTATATGTGTGAATGTGTCTACACAAGCTTGCACACTTGTGCCCATCCGCGTAGTGAAATTGCTTTAGCTGTCTTAAAATAAATGTAATTCACTTCCAAGGTCCTAAGACAGGAAAGGATGAAGGAGCAGAAGAATCCATACAGCGTGTTGTCTCCATGGAGAAAAACTAGCTTAGAAGTTCAGGCAAAGACGGCACAAAACATCCAAAGACTGGGTTCCTTCATTTTAAAAAAGTTATGCTTTTTACTGATGTCCCTTTTTTTAGGAAGACCTTTGAGGCAAACAGTGGAGAGGGGTTGTGTGGGGGGTAAGGATGCTGCTGGTCAAATAAAATGGGCTTGGGTGTAGAGGAGATCACATGGGGAAAGTGGTGTCAAAGGATGAGGAAGGCATCAGGCTGGGTGCAGGCAGGAGCCAGACAAGAACTTGGAGCCCATGCCCTGGAAGCCAGGGGAGCTGCGGGCAGAGCAGAGGAATCTGGAAAACACCTATGCACAGCTATTAGCTGGCTCCATCAGGAATGCAGAGGAAACTGTGAAAAACCACTTCAGAAAAGCAAAAGGGAAAATAGGAAAACTCTCCCGGCCTGCCCCTTTCCTATCTCTCTTTCTTTCTCTCTCCCTTTCCCTCTTCCTCTCCCTCCCCTTCTCCCTTTACCTTCTCCTCCCCCTCTCCTTCTCCCTTGCCCCCAACCCCCCCTCTTTCTCTTCTCTCCCTCACACTGCCACTCCATTGGCTCTTCTCATCCTGTCTTTTACTATGCACATCTGTCTGACCTCTAAGATCTCAGGCAATCCCAGTTCTCCCTTAAAGCTATTTGTGGCTAAATGAAAAAAGGTGAGGCTGATCTTCCCCTGCCTGCACACCAAACTGCCACCTCCTCCCTCCCCACGTGCCCTGCAACACCTGACCCAAACCTATTATCTTTCTAAATATCTCACATAGCAGCTCAGCCATCTCACCTGTTCTTGCCTTGCTGTACTGTCTATGTCTGTTTGCTTTTGTATGTAGGGACCAAGCGTGTTCCTTCAAAATTGATTTAGCAAGGCCCTAACCTTAGGAGTTTGTTAAGCCTGAAAGGGGGCGGGGAGATGGCTCAATAGAATAAGTGATTGGCTGGGAAGAACAAGGGCCTGAGTTGAATCCCCCAGTTCCACCCCCCAAAAAAAGGCTAATGAGGTCATAAAGGTGGGACCTGATCCTAATAGGCCCATAGCCTTATAAAAAGAGACAGAGAGCAGATTCTCCTCCCCCTTCCTCCTTCTTCTCTACAATATGAGAATGCCGCATGAACGTAACTATCAACAGACCAGAAAAAAAAACTCTCATCAGAAACTGAACCCAGCTGGAACTTTATCTTGGACTTAGCCTCCAGAACTATAAGGTAATATATTTCTGTCAACTCTTATAGTGTGCTGGTTGAATTTAGGTCACATGTTATACTAAAGCTCCCTTAAGGTGGCATTGTCAACTTAACTTACTTTATACTGGGGGCAGAGCATTTATGTAAAACAAGTATCTAGGAAACACCAATATATCTAGTCTTCTTTTATACGCAGGAGTAACAAATGTTTTCTACCTTTACTTTTATTCATATAATCAACTTTTCTTTTCTTTTTCCCTTCTGTGTTTCCTAAATGTCCTGAAAGTAGGGGCCTAGGTAACCAAAAATGTAAGTTCAAAATTATGCAGGACAATATTGGGGTATACTTATCCAATAACTTGGTGAGTTGGAGGAAAATGCCTGTTAGCCATGGCTCTTTCAGAATTTTTTAGAATTTAGCAAAGCTACAGTCTATTACTCTGAAGTGTGAGCTCCTAGAGTAAGTTGTTTCGAGTGAGGGCACCTGGGGTTAACAAGGTACTCGGTGACAGCTTAACTGGTTCAGCACGTTCCTGATATGCGGTCAGCGTGCTGACGGCCCTTGGAGGAGGCTTGGAGCCAGGAGGAGTTGGCTGTTGGCTCCCCCACTTTGGGCCAGCACACAGAAAATCCTCCCCACCTCAGAGGCATCTCCTTCAGGACATGTGGCAGTAAATGCACCCTTACAGACTTCCCCTCTGTAACTGATCCCCCAGCCTGTCAACAGGGACCTCAGAAATCAGTATTAGCAAGATTAGTGAAACAAAACAAGGCAAGCAGAATCTCCAGAAAGGGCACAGAAGTTCCGCATTGCTTCCTGCACTCCCTGCCCAATGCCTCTCATCCCTTTGGCTGCTCCTGTGCTATGCTCTAGCTAGCCAACTGGTCACCCAGACCTGACCTAAATTTGCAATTGGTGTCTAAAACAGGAGCAGCCTTGTGAGACTGAGCTCTTGGCCTCTGTGGGCTGTGCTAACTTAAGGGAATTCGTGTCAAATCTGAAGTGGATCACAGGCTACCCACTGGAGAATGGACTGGGGTGGGAAGAAGCCCACCATTTGGTGTCAGAAGCATTGTGAATAAAAACACGGGTCTGTGCCTGCAGGGCACAGCAGGAAGAGGTATTGCAATCTTTGAATTCACATATATTTCTCTTTTAATATGTTTTTTCCTTCATAAAATTCTCTTTATAAAACCTCAAGAGTGAGGGAAAAAATCACAATATGTTCTCTCACAATGGACCAATCCTGCACTTCCTGGTTTTGCCTCATGAGACGACGATTTCTTGACCTTGTTCCTCCTTGACCCCTATAGGTTTCACACTAATTGATTCTGCATTGGAAAAGAGAGGTTGTCTTTGCTCTCCTGCTTTTTCCTCTCCTGGGAATCTCAGCACGGGCAGCTCCTCCTACACTGGAAGGGCACTCATTCTCACTGTGTACTGAACATAGTTATGGTACCCAAGGATCCTGCCTCAGGTCGGGAATGGAGACTGGAATTGGGAGAGGTGGCATGAAGGGAGAGGGACTAAGATATGTGTCTGATATATTATTCTTGGTTCTTTGGCAAATTATGTAATTAAAATTTTCATAGCCATTCAAGGAGCATATTGTCCATATTCTTAGTGATGCAATCTCCAAGGTCAGAGAAGTTAGCGAATGTGCTCAAGATGGCACAGCCAGTGCAGTCCATGGGCTGGACTCGGAACTTAATTCCAAGGAATCTGCTCCTTCCCTGAGATCATGCTATGCACTGAGAGGAAGGGCGGCCAACAGCAGGACAGTGGCAGGCGGGAGTGAGTCCTGTATGACCCCAATACTGCACAATGAGCATCTTCAGTCTTGAAGCTAGATCTGCCTTTCAGTAAATGCTAAGCTAAGAAATGTTTCCCTGAGAAGTCCCAGGGTATCAGTCCTTTGCATGGTATTTATCCATCACAACCCAATTGAGAAACCTCTTCAGAATTTTGACATACCTGCACAGTTGAACACCTATTTTTTAATGATATGAATGTATTAAAAGTCTCACTTAAGGCCTTGAGCAATGTTATATGTGTTCTAAGAAGCATATGGAAAACTTAAAATGGTAGAGGTGTTCAAAAGGTATTTGTACTAGCTCTTTCCTGGTGCAGCTACAGTGCAATCAGCAAGGGCCTTTTCCTTTGAAGAATCCTGTGGTGTCAGTGTCTCTGTAAATATCATAGTGTTGACTTCAATTGCTGTGTAGTAAGTCATCATATCAGGTGGAGTAAAAAGGGAAGAAAAAAATCTGAAAAACAGAGCCCATTTCTCTTATGGTCACATTTTAAATTTGTAGGGGCAACAAACTTGACTATCTCCTGATCTAATTTCCTAAGTGCTTAAGATTAAGAAGTGTTTGGGGAGCTGGGATTTTCCAGATTTCAGAAGTTTTATAGCTACATTATGAGAAACCTTAGGGGATGGAACCCAAATGTAAACATGAAATTTATAAACATATGCATCCTAAAAGTAATTTTATATAATATTTTATTGCACCTGCATTTTCCTTAGGGACTGGCCCAGGAGGACAAGGGTAGAATCTTCTGCTTGTGGCATCATCTTGGCACTCAAACATTTTAGGCTTGGAAGCCCTTTGGGCTAGATTTTTCAGACAGGGGTGATCAACCTGTGCTATGAGCTGGGTCAGTTCACTGCCTGCTTCACTAAAGTTAGATTTGACATCCTCAACGATGTTGTTTCGCTCTTGTGGAACTGCAATCAATTCCGAATTTTTATCTTTGTGAAAGTTACTTAAGCTTTTCTGAATTTTATATTTGTCCTCTGTTCAAAAACAACGAGAAAATGATCTCACATATGAGAATTGTCCCATCAATCATAAAAATGCACTGCATGTGAAGATGTATTTATTGCATTGTTAAAAGAGAGGTCATTGCCTTTAAGCCATAATGAATAAAAAAAAAAATTAAGCTTAGCCTGGGGATTTCTCTGGTTAGTAGATATCATAAGCTGTGTTAGGTATTATTTCTTTCTGTTGTTGCATACCTATACTCCAATAGCTATGTAATAGGCATTTTATAAATAGCAACTTGCTTAATGTATGGGAAAGATTGTCCTTTTATGTACCAACTACTTTATAAAATCATCTGATCATTCATAAGGACTGACCTTATCTTAGATCTTTGAAACTGACCTATCTCATGTGATGTGTTCTGGAGCTTTACAAAAAAGTCATCTTCAATGTGATCCTTGTTATAATTTTCCCTTGTGCTCCTTTCCAATGGCTTAGTTTGAATACTTTCTTTCTTTCACTCAGTTGTGTGCTGGAGAATATTTAATAACCAGGCAGGCAATGTTTAACAATAGGGTCATCGGAGGCATAAAGACCATGTTTTGTGATGTTTTCCGGTTTCTATAGTGTAAGTTCTCTCATCATAGCCATGTGGTCAAGTGAATGCTACCAAATGAAATCCCAGTCTGAAATTGGAAAGAGATGCTAGTAGTTGGCTCCAAAATGTTTCAGCATTTTATTTTTTTAAACCTTAAAAGTGCTATTAATTTGAATTAGTTACAATGGCCAAGATATATAAATAAGCTCAGAGAAAATTATGTGTTTGATCAAGTATAGGAGACTAGTGGACTAGTGATTGTGACTTTCCTAGGAGGGTTTGAATCTCATATAATCATGAACCAAGAGGAAGACTGGCTACGAGTGAGTACTCTTCTATGAAACCCTTTTCTAGAAATTAAATTCAGCCACAAATGTATGAGACCTCCTCTGAGTGCTGACTCAGCGGAGTCAGCAGAGCATGGGATGTTCTCGTCAGAATGAGGATAAAGCCTGAGGAAAAGAGGCCCTGCTAGCACTAATCACCAGTCTGCTGATACTGATGTGACCAGAGAGTCAGATGAGTGGAATGGCTGTACATAGTGAAAGATACAGAGCATTAGCCTGTGTACCGTTCAGTAGAACCAAATTCTACTGGGTTGTTTCCTGTTTATGTTTCCTAAAAATATTGTTTGGCTCAACATTTTACCTTTATGTTGAAATCAATAGTTACCAAGAGCATGGTTGTCACAATGCTTAAAAGCCAAAGGCATCATACAAGTGTTGTATATGAGTAACAAGGTACTAATAGCTTGGCTGTGTCTACGGAGAGCTAGGTTCTAAGCAAGGATGTGAGGAAGAAAGACCTGTGTCTGACCTCATTGGATGCTTCTGATGCCTTAATTATACCATCTTCCCCAGAAAATGCTCCTGATAGGTCAAACTAGTAACCCTGAAGGAAGAGAACTGGATTAAACCTTGCATATATTATAAACCAGATACTGTCTGGATCTCTTTGTTCCTTGAGATGTAGGGAAAATAATCTGCACTAATTGAATTCCAAAGCCTCCAAGATCTTAAAGCAGAGAAAAATCACATTATCACTTTTTAATAGCAGCTTTATTGAGCATACACATACCATAAAGTTCTGTTTTAAGTATTCGGTTTAGTGAGCTTTAATACATTCCCAGGGTGTGCATCTGTCACCACTGATTCCAGAATGTTCTCATTCTGTCCCAAAACACCCAACTTATTAGCCATCACTATTTCTCCTCATTCAAGTCCCTGGCAACACTAATCATCTTTATCAATGGACCTGTCTATTCTAAACACTGCATATTCATGGACTCATACTCCACATGGCCTTTGGGTACATCTTCTTTCATTTGGGATATTTTCAAGATTCATCCATGTCATGTATGTGCCACAACCCCATTCTTGTGTGTTGAATAAACTTCACTGCACATATGGCATATCGACTGATAAGCATTCAGATTATTATGAATAATGCTGTGGATATTCATGTTTGTAAATTTTTATGAGAATATATTTTTCAATTCTCTTGGGTGTATACTTAGGAAAGGAATTGCCAGGTCACATGATAAGTTTAGCATTTTCAGTAATTGCCAGACTGTTGTTCAAAGCAGCTAGACCATTTTATATTCCCACCAACCATAGATTATGACTAGAACTTGTCCACATTGGTATAATCAGTTGCTCTTATCTACCATTCCCCCTTTTCTAATTATTTTAATTTTGTTTTTACTTTTTACTTTAAAAAAATTTCCCCCTTTTAGCTACTCTACCAAGTATAAAGCCATATCTCATTCTGGTTTTCATTTGAACTTTTCTAATGACTAATGACAGTAAGCATCTTTTTTTATGGAAAAAAAAACTAAAATGTTAAAACAATGGGGGAATAACAATAGTTAATACATGTTGTTATCTTCGAAGTAGTTGCTCAGAATACATGATACAGACATGAAAAACTGCGTGAACGATATTAGCACAAACCTTTCTTTTCAATGAACTAAGAGAAACTGGTAGCTTAACTATCTTATAGGGTTTTTCTCCTTTTCCCTTCTTTCCTCCTTTCCACCACTCCAGTTCCTCTTTCCTTTCCAACAGTTGCTTCCCATTTAAGATCTATTGGATACTTTGGATCTTATTTGCTCTTTCAGTTTCTTATACCAGGGAGGATCCTATGATGTTATTTTTTTTTCTGGATCTATAAGTCTGATTTATTTCATTTAAGAATATTATCTCAAGTTGTATATATTTATACCTATGAAAGTCTCATTTATCTTTATGACTGGGTAATACTCTATTACATAAAAGTCTACATCTTTTTTATTCCTCAGTTGATGGGCATTTGGATTGTTTCCAAGATTTAGCTATTAGAAATTATGCTGCTGTAAATATAGGTGCACATATATTGCTATGGTATGAGGTTTTTAATTCTTCCAGGCATATATCCAGAAGTGGAATAGCTGGGTTGAATGAAACTGTAATCCTAGAATTTTGAGGAATCTCCATATTGATTTCCACAGTGGTTGCACCAGTCTACATTCCCACTAATAGTACATCTTTTCATGTGCTTGTGTATGTTATGTTTAGAAAAATATCTATTTAAATCCTTCTTTTAAAATTAGATTCTTTTTATTATTGAGTTGGAAGAGTTCTTTATATATTATGTACACGTGTTCTTTAACAAGTGCTTGATTTACAAATATTTTCTTTCATTCCATAACTATCTTTCTATTGTCTTTAAAGTATATATCAATTAACACACACACACATATAGTTTCAGTACATTTGTATAACTTATGATGATTAGATCAAGGCAATTACATATATATATATATATATATATATATATATATATATATATATATATATATATCACCTCAAACACATGTTGTGTCTACAAGTATCTGAAAGCATCCTCACTCGCTGTTTTGAAGTAATTGTTATCAACCTCAGTTATCCGACTGTGTACAGAAACCCGGAAGTCACTCCTCCCATCCACTGTCATCCTTACACCTGTGAGCCAGTCTTCCGATACATCAGCTGCATATCCTTCACGGGACTTTTTCTGTATCTTGAAGGTGTTCCTTGTACAAAGAGCTTATCAATGAAGCCCACTCTGTCCAAGTTTTCATTAGTTATGAAACCGTTCCTTAATCCAAAGTAACAATATCTACTCTTTCCTTTTTTTCTTTTATAGTACTAGTTCCTAACTTTAGTTTCTTAGTCTCTCTGGAGTTACCCTTCGTATATGCCGTGGCACAAGCACTGCTGAGGTCACGTCTACCTTTTAGCTCTTACATCAGTATGTGTTGTTTCTAGTCTCACAATGCAGGGAAATCAGGTACTTTCTTGATTTCTATGCACCTGTGCACATACCCGTAAAGCATCCATGGGATTTTAGATTTCATTACAATTTTAGGAGTAAAGCATATCATTAGAATATTTAGCCTGGAATCAAGTTGTGGACACCTCTGACTTCTTTGGGACTCAGGTTTTTTCATGGTCACTGTTCCTAGTGTAGCCTACTTCCTAAATCTTGCTTGTCCTTTGTGCCTGTTCCTCCAACACCCCCAATCCTCTTTCTCTAGGAGCCCTTGACAACAAAAACAGATTCGTCTCATTTTCTCCTGTAACACAGCCTAACTGTTATTTTCTTGCTTGAGTCCTTGCTAACACTCAAAGCCTTAGAGTCTCACTTTCTTCTCATAAGAGTGTTTTTATTTTACCCCAAAGACAGCATTCTCCATAGTAGGAATTCTGGTGCGCTTTTGTGCCCTGTTATTTCAAGTAAATTTTGATAGAATGGTGGGAGCACCATCCTGCCAGTGAAGAGTGACTCTAGGAATGGAATGACAAAAAATAAAAACCACCAAAAGAACAAAAAAAGACACAAAAGGGGGAGAGCAAACCACTTAGGTAGATGAGCACCTGCTATTTCAGCACTTTGCTGATGGATGTAGCAGGGCCAAATGCCTTGCAGTTCATCTCAGTCTGGTCATTGCAGGTCAGATGCAGAGAGATTACTCCGTGGAGGGGAAAGGAAACCAACTTTTAAATACACAAACCTATGGATTTTCTATAGCACACCCACAGTCCTCTGAACCAGTACTTAAAAAGCCACTACTTCTGTAGGTCTGATTTGGTTGTCAGATGAGCTAGGAAATACCTTTCTATTTACTCTTTCAGATTTTATTGTTTTAAATTATAAGTGTCATATTGTCAACTTTCAAATACAAGATCTATAAGTGATTAACAATTATGCAAATATTCTTTTTGCTAAGATCTCTCAGGAAGCTGGGTATGAATGTGGATGAGGGCAGGAACGCATCCCAAACACCAATATCCTTTCCAGTTGGTGTACAGAATTAGCCAGGGCTCTGCCATGCAGGCTAGCTGTGCTGCCTCGAGGCGTTCTCTTCGGCCTCCTTTCCTCCTGACTTTCCTTTTAGCTTTATGCTTTTACAGCTTACTGCAGTGAATAGACTTGAAGAAATGGTACTCAGGACAAGAATGAGAAGCTTGAAAAACCATGTGCATAGGTAGCAGCAGGGAACAACAAAGCAGACGAAAACAAAGCTAGGAAAATAGCTACTCCCACCCGAGAAGTCCATCGCCATACCAGCTCCCTGCTTGGGAAAATTTTGAACGATGATAAATGAGCACAAAGATTTTGAAGGAGTGACTGATAACCTTCAAGCAGGCTTAACTGAGGAATTAGTCTGCATTTGCCTTTGTTTCCGAATTGCTCTGAAGGAAATCTGACTTAGTGCTGGTGTGGTAGGAAATGCTTAGGATTTAGAGTTGAGAAACCAAGTCTTATAAACTTCTTGCTAAATATGGCCTTAATTGCATTCTTTATTCTAGTTTTATCTTGAAGAGTACCATTTTGCAAAAGTAACTGTGAGGGGAGTATTTTACGTAAAGTAGCTCTAATACTTATAACAATCTTTCAGTACAGACTCTTACAGCCTCATATCATCAGTGAGAAAATTAAAGTGGAGAACTTAACTAATTTACTCAGGTTGCATGACAAATGATCCGTTCCACTGGGACTCAGATGCAGCCCCGTCTGATGCTAGACTTCCTGCTTTTTCCTTCTGCGTCTGATGCCCCTGATTTGGTATTTTGGTTTTGTTTTTGTCGACGTGGATACTAATCTCACTGCATAGTATGAAGACCACAGACCTCTTCTGGGATCTAAATCTAAATCTAAACTTAGATTTAAATATAAAATTTTACCATATATCAACTGAGGAATAGTAACAGCGGTAGAAGCAGTGAGTTACCATTCACTGGTTATCAAACCCAATCCTAAAAAATTCGCTCCCATCAGATTAAGATAATTACCATATCTTTGTGTTATGAACGCTCAAAATCTGGTTTACTGCCATCAGTAGTAGTTATTCTAAAGTGCACAGAACATCAGAAATTATTTCTTCTATCCAACTGCACCCTGATTCCCATTAGCAACTCTATTATTTATGACAATGTATGATACTCATGTAATCATCAGAACAACCCTACTATGTACAATTCTTTCTTTTTTCTTTGAAACTTGGTCTTGCTATGTCTTCCAGGCTGGTCTTGAATTCACTATGTAACCAGCCTAGCCTTGAACGCTGAGTGATTCTCCTGCCTCAATCTCCCAAGTGCTGGGAGGACAGTAATGTACCACCATACTCAGCCCTATGTACAATTTTAACATTGTTTACAGATGAAGAAGCCGATGCACAAAAAGGTTAAATCACCCAAAGTACAAGAGGCAGAAGGAGATTTTAACATAATAATCTACCTGCAGAATCCATATTTCAACAACCTTCCTATAAAGCTTTAAGAAGTCATTCAAACTCTTCAAATTGCTCTATTGAATAAAATAGTATGTATTCTAAATAGTATCTAGAATGAAACTATCTATACTATTATTATTATCAGAATCAAATGAGACCCAGGCATGTCACACTGGCCACTGAAACTGGGCATGGTGGCACATGCCTTGTGATCCCAGCACTGGGGAGGCTGAAACAGAATCACTATGAGTCCCAGCTGCATAGCAAGACCCTGTACCAAATAAATAAATAAATATTTTTAATTAAGAAAACTCAAATGAGAAAATATAAACAAAGAACTTAATACAACCCGTGAAAACAGGAAGATTGAACTGTGCTTATTTTCCCCCTTCCTCTGAAGCCAACACAGCATCTTTGACCCTAATTACCAGCACCACTGAAGAGTCAATGATGGAGAGCCGTCCAGTGTTCAGTATACGCTCTTACAGCAGACCTGAAATGAGCAAGAGCCCTACCAGACATGCAACTGGATGGCATTAAGGCTCTGTGGCCTGATACAAACTGCGAATTTATACTGTTTTCATGGTGCAGGAAGAAATCTGGGTATATAAATATTACAGTTTGATTCAGCCTATTCAGGAGAATCATTAGCACCTATTCTCTGTTAAAATGTAACAAAAATGTGAAGACTCACATTAAGTATTTTTGCTTTATGTAAATAAATAAGCTCTTGATCCATCAATGTAAGTGTATTAAAAAATCTATTAGGAGCTCAAAGTTGAAGGCTGTGTGGGGGCTGCAAGGTATCTGAAACAGTGCCAGCTCTTAAAGATTACTCTGGTGCAGAGAATTGATACTTGGGGCCAGAGGACTAGCAATGCAATGTTCTAGAGGAAAGGGGGAAAGAATAAGTGCTATCATTGTTAAAAATGAAACCAAGAACCAAGAACTTAGAGGTCTAGAGAAATTCCATAATATAGAAGAATTTGAGCAGGGCTCTGGAGGACTTGATTTCTCTATTTTACATTTCTCACGTATAAAATGGAGATATAATAATGCCAGTTTGGTTTCTGTGAAGTTTGCCTGAGATAATAAAAATTAATTTTATCCATAGGAATAACTAGACTATGTCCTGTAGGAACAGCTAGATCTTTAAAGTGTCCCAAGACAAAACTTTGATGATAAATTTCCAAAGCTCTACATATGTCTTCTTTAAAAAGATTCTCAATGCATATTTATTGATCCTGGGTAGTAATTGAGGCTAAAAGGTATTCCTTCATATTTTTATCACAGAACTCTTTTAACTCAGCATTTACTCATTAACTTCTTATAGGTTCCATGGAACAAACTTTGATAAGTGTTAATGTGCATGAAGTCCTTTGTGTACATCCATAAAGTGGCTTGATAACACATATTATTGGTGTTAGTTCACAAAGTAAATATGCAATTTCCTTGGATCAAAAAAAATGTATCTAACCTTAGCTATCACTTTGCCCAGGGCTTTTTAAACTTGGATCTTTTTTAAAAATGAAATAGCACTGACACACTTAAAAGTTCATTTTATTATTCAAATTCAATCCTGTCCAATGAATGTGGGTCAAGTTCTCCCTGTCTCTCAGAATTCTTCTGACCTTTCCTCTCCTCCTACCCACAGGGATCCCTCTGTTCTCTGATCTGTCTCAGTACTGACTGTCCCCAAGTAACTAGGACTTCGGAGTTGTCTCTAAGGAACTGGAATTATGCAGATTGAAAATGTCCCACCTTTGACAAAGTTGAATAGGGATTAGAGCTCAATTTAAAAACAAAACAAAAGAATAGTTTTAAAAGAAAAAGGTAGCATTTCCTCAAGTTGCAGAAGAATTCTCAAGGGGAAACTGCTTTATTTCTTTTTGCATATTTACAAAACTTTCATTTACCCAAAACATATTATGTTTATATCTTCTAAACTTGGATATCCATTTATATTTAAATTTCCCATATATTCTTTTAAAAATAAAGTACAACACCAGTGAATCCATCCCCTTCTCTTTATAATTTATTATTCACAATTTTTAATACTTCCTAGCTATATTGAAATCTGTGAATTTGTATTTCAAAAGCATTTTTAAGTGATAAAATGCAATATTCCTAGTGGAAGCAGCACATTATATTTTCCAGGGCCCCATTTTATTGAAGGTTTAATATTTAAGCATAGTATTTACTATGCTTAATATGTTATAATTATGTCTAGAGCTACTTTTGCTAGGGAAGCACCCTTAGAAGTAATGCACCAGTGGAAACGTATATAGAAAAGGGAAATAATGCTATAAGCCACTTTCATTGTAAACTTTAAAAAAAAATAGATGAATGAAGATGTGAGGCATTCCTAGAGAAGATAGGAGTTATATGGAGGAAAATGAATAAATTAGAGGAGCAGAAGTATTAACATTAGCAACCATAGGATATAGACACACATACATTCTGTTGGATATAATTGGTTACTCTACTAAATCTAAAAATATATATAAATAAGATGTGGTGTTCATTATATTATAGAAAGAATTTAAATGAGGCAAGGAAATACAGATTAATAAGATTTTTGGATCCATGCAGAAAAGGGACATAAAAGTATGTGTGTGTGTGTGTGTGTGTGTGTGTGTGTGTGTGTGTGTTCTCATGATGTGCTAAAATAAAATGAGACACGTAAGCAGAATCTTCAGAAAGCAATGGGTGATTTATACAAAACCCTGTGGCTAATTAAAGTATCCATGACTCTAACACAAACTATGGTTTCTGAAAAGTAGTCAACAACCGGAATCATACCTGAGGCTAAATTCAAAACTCATTATTTACAATAACTCACATCTGCTCATAATACAACTAAAAATCTGCCTGAGATTTCCTCCACCAGTAGATCATCTGAGCCATGAGCACAGGGCCTGACAGTGGTTAGTGCTCGGGAGTTTATGCTGTGATGACATCACGGGGAACAAAATGGAATGAAGAACTCAGTAGGAAATAAAGAGCTGCAACAAGGGAGTCATTGTCTTACCCGAGGAATGCGCTTCCCTCCATCACTCACCGGACCATGCTCTTTCTTGGGCTTAGTCTTTGTGACAGGCACTACAGGATAAAGAGTATAGGAAATACCATATCTTTTTCATCCATTCTTCATAGTTGGGATAGATATTCAGCTATCTTCTCTTAATTCTATGAGAAGAAAAATTTCTACTGATGTGTTTGGACAAGATATTCTGTCAGCATCTTGTACTATGAATAACAGCTATGAGGGCAACAATATGCAATGTATTAATTATTGCAACTGTCCTGCTAACCTCTTTTGAAACTATCTTATTGCTATCTGTTTCTCAATAAACTAATGTTTTAAAATTTTTTTTTGAAAAAAAGAGTGTAGGCTCTACCTGCCTCAAGGCCTTGATCTGGGAGGAAAGAGGGACTATAAAAAAGTAGGGATATACATTTAACTATAATGAAGATAAACAGGATTCAAATAAAGATGCCAAGAATGCAGGCAGGAGATACTAATCTAAAATGATCATTCTAAGTGGACCAGACTTTTGCCTTCCTTTGAAAAATCACTCATTAAGTTGATCTCTATTCACTCCTTTGCTAAAAGGCACTGCATATTTTTTAACTGAGGCTAGAAAGCTTGCTAACCCAAGAAGATAGCACCAGAGAAATCAATTTTGCAAGGAGGAACTATAGAAGTTACAGGCTCTTTAATCTCATATTGGACAGTAATTTTAGTTTGAAAAATCTCGCTTTAAGTAAAATATACATGATAGGAAACAGAGATAGAGAGGAGAAAGGAATTTAAGAATGGGGGAAATGATGAGATCCAGGTAAAGAAAGTAGAGAGGAGCAAATATAGATTTATAAAAATTTTGTCTGGCTCTATATAGAAATTTACAGAACAAAGTTTGAGCTACTTATGCCCAAGACTCAATCTTTGTTGTTGTTTACTTACTTTAGAGGCAACTGAACAAGGTAAAATTTTCAGAGTTTGGCTTCCAGTTTGAGAAGCATGGGGAGGACTCTATTCTGAGTTAGAGGTGTCCAACATGAACTTAGAATGTTGTTTAGCTCTCCCAAATTTTAATTTGTAAAAGCATTAGTACAGCTATACATACAAATAAAAAAATGCACAAATTATTAATGGCCAATCAATGAATTATCATCACAACAAGTCTGGACAGCCACCACCCAAACCAAGACATGGACCATCACCAGCTGCTCTTCCAATCTCCTGAACTCCCTTCCCCTTCCCTGAACAGCACCCATTTTCTTGACTTCTAATGTCACAGTTGGGTGTTGCACCTCTTTTAAGAAGCATTATGCAGGGCCAGGGAGATAGCTCGATGATCTGAACTCCTGACTGGCAAGTGCAGGGATCTGGATTCATTCCCCGGTACTGCTCATCAGGCCGGCTAAGCTGCATAATGAGACTCTGTGCCAAATACTTAAAAAAAAAAAAAAAGAGGTATTATGCATATGGAATCAAGTTGGACCTGTACTTGGCATCTAGCTTGTTGTACTGAGCCTTGCTTCTGTGTATGTGGGTACATGATGTCTTCCTTTTCTTTGGTTCCTGTTCTTTTGGTTACTGGAACCTGCAGCACAGGAGGTGCTTGGCTTCCACCCAGAGAAGGTGAATGTTCTAATGCTCGTGGTTCCATTTTCACAAGCTATTAGCATTTCATACTAATGCTAGTTGTCTGAGTGAGATGGATTTAGAAACTTTTCATAGGTCTTAACTTTTGGGGTGATGTACTATTCAAACGTTGCCCTTAATTCCTACCAGTTAATTCTTCTTTTCTTTCTGCCATTTATTCATCAAGAGCAGCTTTCCCTTCTCCATTCAATTGGTTTAGGATCTGGAAGATTATAAAGTGACCCAACAGAGTTTTCTATCATAACAATAATTTCAACTTAGCTTCAAAATGATGCATTATTAGCATTATGCTAAATGAGTTATTTGTAGTATCCCCATTATAGAGATAAGTTACTGAGACTAGAAAAACTTGGCAGTTTATGCAACCGCTAAAAGAAGGTAGGATTTCAACCTAGGTGCTTCTTTAAAAGCCTAATTCTTACCTGCAGATGTATAAGTCCCCGATACAGGCAGAACCTAAATTTTTTATAACAGTGCTTAGGTGAGCTTATCGTCTATAAATTTCAACTCATGGAAGATTCTTGACTGAAAAAATTATAGGAAAGTCTGGAAAAGTTTCCCTTCTATCTGCACTGAGAAATACAGTGCCCCAGTATTTGGCACTGAACAGAACCTGAAGACCACAGGTAACATAAATCCCTCATTAAAAACCCTAAATCTTCAGCCTGAACCTATTTTACAGTGTTTCACCTGCACTGGAGCCCAGAGTATTATACCAAAGAAAATATCTTTAGGGATTTTAGTGATTTCTTAATTGTATCATTCTTTCATATTAACTTTACACTTAAAATACTGTACCTATTTCTTTGTTTTCCACTACTGATCAATCATCTCAGTCGTATAGCGTCATTAAAAACACTACTTCAATAAGTAGACGTCTCTATGAAAAGCCATTACTAATTTTAATGCTATGAAGTTTCTGAGGTGAAGATGTACTTGGACATTTTATAACTAATCCAACTGTAGCATTACTTAACATTTCTCATTTTACACAAACTAAACTGATAAATGCCAATAATTCAGGTGTGTGTGTGTGTGTGTGTGTGTTACCATTCGAGAAAATCTGTGTAAAACAAAATAGTGTAGCAAAACTTTCAGTGAAGTTAAGATTTATTTGGGAAAGAAAACAAGAATATATTTGCAGAAAGTAAATATAATAGAAACACTTTCATATATCCCAGGAGTAAGCGGACTTTGAACGTGGGCTCAATATAATTCCTAGAGATGTTGAAGTAAAGCAAGAGCATCCATTTCAGCAGGGGTAGACACTGAATATGAACTGCGAGTGAGGCTCGACAGCATGGTGACTGGAAAAGTGTTGGCTCTGGCCAAGATGCAGAGAGTTGCAGAGAGGCAAGCTAGGGGGCGTTTGTTTCTTATTACTGCTATAATCAATGGCTGTAAGCTTGATCATTTAAGAAGAAACAAATTTCTTCTATCTAATTATATAGAACAGAAGTCCAGAGTTTTACTAGCTAAAACCAAGGTGCTGGCAGAGATGTGGTTGCTTCTCCAGGATCTAGGGGAGATTCATTCTTGCCTTTTCCAGCAACCAGAGACAGTCGTGTTTCTTAGCTTGCAGCTCCTCCTCAGTCTTGGAAGCTCAACTCCACCTCCACCTTTGTTATTGCATCTCCTCTGATACCCACGGCTTAACTGTAAGAACCTTTGTGCTGTGGGATTACGTTGGGTCCAGTGAGATCATCTCACTTCAAGGATAACTTCATTACATTTGCAAAGTCCTTTTTGCTGCAGAAGGTAGCACACACCCAGGTTCTAACGTGCACCGGTGTTGTATGCTATGCCCTCTGAACACCACACTTAGAGGGACTCTAAGTGGTAGGCTTCCATGTTTATCCTGCACATGAAACCGCTGAAGACATGAGGCAAGCACAGAATATAAGGCCCTGCGGTGGTTACACATACTGGAGCTGAAGAGATGAGCATGGAGCATGTTTGCTCCATCCCTGGAAAGTGGCATGTGGCATGTTTGTACACAAGCATGTGTGTATTAGGGAGCACCTGCACCTGTGTGTGTGAGCACAGCCTTGGCCTGTCCCAAATGGGTGTTTATCCAGCCATGGGAAGCAGCCATGTGAGGAGCCCAGGACACTTCTGCCTGCCACTATTCATCTTAGCACCTGAGTAATATGAAAGCATTCAGCATCCCTTAAGGTATGGGTGTTCAGACACCTGGGCACTATTTCTCCAAAGAAATCTCCAGGTGTCCCAAAATATTTCCCAATTGCAATGATATTTTTAAGGTAGTTTTCAATGAGCAAAGCAGGCTGCAGTCTCCCAGAGAGATTGTAAATGGCAGAGACCATCTACAGAGCCTTTGTAAGGGACTGATTAAGGATGCCCATGACAGAGCTGAGAAGCTATGCATTAATTCATCCCTCTGTTGTTTTCAGTTTTTAATCATATTTCCCATATTTTAGAATGAGTTATCACACATCATGAGTTTTCCCTCACTTTATTGAATTTGCTTAAATAGTTAAAGTTTCACACAGGTGTGAAACTAGAAGGAAAACAAACCTAGAAATCCAATCACTGAGACTTGGAATGAGCCAAAAGATGATTAAGGGAATTCTCAGTGACATACAGATGAGAACTGAATTTGTCTGTCTGGCAAAATGCATTTAGAGAGTTCAGAAAAGATAAGTACAAACGGTTAGTCACTTATCTGGGGGTTGTGTCCTCAGTGTAGCTGATTATCTAAGCTAAAGCAATTAAGATGAGATCAGAGATCTCCAGCCTACTGCTTCATCAGACTTGACAATATGAAACTTTTGGAGCTCAAAACTATTTTTCAGAAATGGGAGCAAAATTACAACAGTGCTCAGACTTAGAGAAATTGTAGCAGTCTAAAAGAGTGGACATTAGCAAATGGAAACATTCCCCTCTATCCAAGGCAAAATGGTGCGGCAGAGTTATTTTGGTGCTGTTCAACAGCTATGATGTTGAGTAGAAAAGAGAGTTCTCCCTAAATAAACCCAGAAGTCTCAGAATGAAACCATAAATATTTAGCTGAGCTCTTCAAAGCTTGCTATTTTCTTTCTTAATTGTGTTTACCTTTTAAACAATAACAAACAGAAGCTGAAAACTTGGCAGAGGGTTGCTTTTTAAGAAGAATGTATTCTTCAGCTGCCAAATAGCCTTCTCTTTTTTACTGTGTTCTTTTTCTTTTAAAAAAAAAAAAAAGTGATACTTTTCAAGTCCTTATTCCTGCTTTTGGTTGCTACTCAGACTTCAGTCTGTAGGAGGCTGAAAAAGGACATCAGAGGCTGGGCTTCTTAATTATGATGAGCATCTTTATTGTTATTTGATTGCATTAAGTTTTAAGGCCCCATTAAGGATGAGGGTATTGGGCAGCAGGGACATGCTAGATTGAGAAACATGCCAAAACAAATAATCTCTGTGCAACAAATAAGGTATTCGCACTTAAAAATTGCCACTAGTATTATCAAAGAGATGGCTTTCAATGAATTCACGCGTGTTTGCTGCCTTTCAAGAGGTTTTTACCCACGCAGATCAAAATCCAACAAATTCCACCAATAGTAACATTCTTCACTTTTTAAACCCATTTCCTTTGTGGAGCTGTAGGACCTAAGGGGGACATTTGGATTGATGTCACTGACATCATAGTAACCACAGTGGTAATGGAGAGACCCCCAAAGGGAGGATAATTGCCTCAGTTTTTTATTACTGTGATAATCATAGAAGACATGATCAACTAATAAAGAAAACAGTCTTATTTTGATTCATAGTTTTGGAGAGATCAGTCCCTAGTAAATTATACCTATTGCTTTTAGGCAGCTAGTGGAGGGTATAGCATATTATAGCTGGAGCATATGACACAACAAACCTCTTCTGCTCATGGTGGCAAGGTAGAGAGGAGGCGACCAGGGTCCTGTAGTCCCTTCCAAGAGCATGTCTCCAGTGACCTAAAATCTCCCATGAAGTCTCACATCATAAAGGTTCTACCACTTTCCAGTAGTACAGAGCAGAGAACTAAACACATGGGCCTCTGGGGGATTTTCTAAAGTCAGCTCTTGCCCCCTTGAGTTCATTTCTGTGCTAAATCTGAAAATGGCAATCTTCCTTATATAGTTGTTGTATTGTTCTTAATTTTCAGGGTGTTAATACCTCTTCAGCTGAAGTCTGGGAAAGGTAGAATGCAGCTAGAGTGGAATTTGGTCATAGTGTGGATACTACTGTGAGACTCTGAGAAACTGAGAGGAATTAGTATTTATTAATCATCTGTGAGCCAAGAACTCTGTTAAGTGAATGTCCGTCACATTGGAATTATCTTTGAGAAAAAAGTACAAAGCTTATTGATGTGGAAACTAACAACTTTCAAAGTATGGCCCACATAAGTATTGTTCTGCAACTACTGAGCATCAAAGCTAGCATTTAAAGTTAGTCCTTTCAACCTAGAAAACTCACCTCAGTAGTGATAAAACGGGACCAGTGGGTGACACATAGTGCTTCACAAGCACTTTTGGGGGTTCACAAGCCATGGGTTCCACTTCTGTTTTCAACATATTTTTCAATGGAAAAAAGGTAAGCCAAAGTTTTATAACAAAATAATAGGAAAATAACAATAGTTAATACATTACACAATGTTATCTTTAGAGTAGTAGCTCAGAGTATTAGGTACGGACATTAAAATTTCTCCAATAATTTTAGCACAAACCTTCCTTTTCAGTCCACTAAGAGACACTGAGTGATGCTGACCTGCATTTTTTTTCTTTTCCCTTCCATCCTTCCCTTTTTCTCCATCTTAGTTCCTTTCTTCCTTTGAACAATTTCTTCCCATTTCACAATATCTGTTGCACATTTTAGATCTTATTTATTTTTCAGTTTCTCATACCAGGAAGACAATACTATGTTTACTCATGTGAGTCTGAATATGGTCTTAAGTTGTATCCATTCACCTATAAGAGTCTCAAGTTTATCCTACTTTATGGCTAAGGAGTACTATATTTATAAAATACCACATCATTTTTATCCATTCCTCAATTCA
The DNA here is from genome assembly GCA_004027165.1 of Ctenomys sociabilis. NCBI lineage: Eukaryota > Metazoa > Chordata > Mammalia > Rodentia > Ctenomyidae > Ctenomys > Ctenomys sociabilis. The sequence continues at coordinate 58,279 of PVKA01011235.1, forward strand.
TGGGCATTTGGGTTGTTTCCAAGATTTTAACTATTATGAATTGTGCTGCTGCAGGCATGGGTATATGTACATCACTACAATATGATGTTTTTAATTCTTCTGAGAAGATACTCAGAAAGGGGATATTTGTGTTGAGTGGAACCTCAACCCTCCTTTTTTAAAGGAATCTACACACTGATTCCTATAGTTGAAAAGGACTCCTTTTTCTTCACAGCCACTCCAGAATTTGTTATTGGTTGATGGTGATAGCCATTCATTGAGATGAGATAGTATTTCAGTGTTGTCTTAATTTGCATCTCTCAAATGACCAGTGATGTTGAGCATTTTTTCACATATCTATTTGCCATTTGTATTTCTTCATTTGAGAAATATGTATTTAGATCAGATGCCCATTTTTGGATTAGGTCTTTGAATTTATGGGAGGTCTTATTGTTTTCAATTCTTTTTATGCTCTAGGTAGAAGTCTTTTGTCTGGAGAAGAACTGGCTAACGTTTTCTCACTCTTTGTATTGCTTTTTCACCCTGTTGTTGATTTCTTCTAATAGGCAAAAGCTTTTTAATATGATGAGATCTTTTGATTCTTTGAAGTATTTCTCATGCAGTTCAGGTTTTGTTCATGTAGTCTCTACCTACACCTATGTCTTCAAGATTTCTACCTACTTTCTCTCTCAGAAAATTGGGTATTTCTGTTTTAATATTTAGATGCTTGATCCATTGACTTTAGTGTATAATAATAGACATCAGTATAATTTTAGCTTTCAGCATGTGAGAAGCCATTTTTCCAGCAACATTTATTTAAGAGGCTGTCTTTCTGCCAGTGAATATGTCTGGCTCCTTTATCAAAATAAGTAGCTGCGTATGTTTCAAGTTGCATCTGCATCTTCTGATCACCTGATTCTCTGACCTTTTGTTATTGCTGTTGTTGTCGTTTTGCTGTTTGTTTTCTAGTACCGTGCTTATGTTATCATTGCAGGTTTGCAGTATAATTTCAGGTCAGGGGCTCTGAGGCCCGCTGCCTTACCTTTGTTCTCCAGAATTGCTTTTGTTATTCTAGAAAAATAGCAAAAGCATTTCTGTTTCAAAATTAATTTTAAGAGTATTTTCTCCTAAAACATGGTTCGATAATGGAATTTTGAACAGGATTGCATTAAATGTGTAGGAAAGTGTAGGAAATATGGGCATTTCACTATATCCATTCTTCCTATTCATGAGTAAGGGATATCTTTCTATTTTCTGTTATCTTTTATAGTCTCCTTTTACAGAGTAATATAATTTTCAATATATAGATCTTCTACTTCCTTTGCTAGATTGATTCTAAGTATTTCACTTTTTATTGTTTTTATGAAGGGTGTGGTTTCCCTATATACATGCATACATTCATGTGCCTTTATTACAGTCAGCAAAGTTCCTACAGGTTTTAACATATGTATCTTTGCTTTAAGAGCTGGCAATATCCATTCCATTAACTTTGCTAACTTATTACAGGTTACATATTGTTTTCTCATCTTTTCTATTTAAAATTTACAATTCTCGGGTAGAAATATTGAATTGATAGAAGCCATTGTTTTCTGGTACAGAAAATTTGTATTTCTTCTGGTGGAAACCTGGCCATGCTTATTTATGTAATTTTTTAAAGAGATGAATCCTTAGCATTGTCTTCATTCCACATTTGTCCCTGCAAGTATAGTTCATAGTCTTTTTCTACTACTTTGCCTGATTTCTTCATCATTTTTCTGCAAGTTTATCTTTGAATCAGTAGACATTTAAGTCTCTGCAATTCTCAATGTCCTTCAAGGAACATTGCCAAATAGTTCAATTAGCATCTTAGGAGGTCCTCTGATAAGGGGACCTCAGTAGACATCAGCTCACTGACTAATTGATCCTGGCCCCTGAAAGGATGTCAAACATAATAATATCTTGTCTTTCTCATTATTACCATATTTTGTCAGCATATCAAAGATATTAGATGCCAATTAACAAGCATAGACTCTCCCCCAGTGATTCTATAGTTTTCATTGAGTTTCTTATATTACTATGAAGAGTCAAGATAAAATACTGACACATACCAGGATTCTATTTACCAGGAACTTAAATGATAACTTAGAGTACAAGGAAATTATGCTGAAGTATTAAGCACAAATGTGAAAGAAAATCATTTGATGAGACAAAGGAACTATAAATAAAGTCAAAGAATGGCTCTTGGCTTTCCTATATTCTCTTCCTTAAATTTTTTTTCTAAAAATTTATTAGTACATGTTCGCAGTGCACAATGATTGTGCTCATTCTGGGGAATTAGGACATGTATATAACAAATCTGAATATCCTCCCACACTCCCTTTTTTGCCAGCTTCCTGCCAGGCGTTGCTTCTCCTTCTTCTATTTCAGTGGTAACAGGTCCATGGTGTGTGTGTTACTGTGTTTTTCTTTTAAGACAGAAGATATTAATGTATAAGGTCTTTGTTTCTAAGCTAAAATATCAATGCTGCAATCAGGCTTAATCACAGTGGTGGCACTTCACAATAAATAAGTGGTTTGGGGACTGTAGCTTGGGCACGCATCCCTGAAAGCTTTGCCACCGCTGCTCTGTTCCATTCCACAGACCCACAAATCTGGGGTTCTTTGTTAGGTCACTGTAGCACTATAGCATAACGTGAAGACTAGGTCCTTGATGCCTCCTTCCCCGCCTTTGTTGCCTACAGTCGCTTTTACTATTCTAGATCTCATTTGTAATCTCTTCTTTAGACAGAAACAGCCCCAAGGTGTCTATTTCTAGCTGCTTACAAAATATCTGTCAGCTATAGATAGTAGAGTCTTACACAGGAAAAAGAACAAAGTAATTGCTATTTGTTTTCAGTCACTCTACGAATCTTATCCCTAAAAGACTAAGCTGTGGGGGTTTCAAGGTTGATGTACCTGAAGCAGCTGTGGGAGCAAAGGTCAGCGAAAGGTATGCTTCAATTTTCTAGGAACTCTGGAAATGCAGCAAGCACAGAGCCCTCTTGCTGATGACCTTAGCTGCCTGCACTACACAGGCGAGGGGCTCGCAGGTACTGCTTTAGAAAGCTCCTAGAAAATCCCTTTCCAAAAAGATTTTTGCTAGTATGTGTTTGCATAATGAATACACTTATTTCAGGGTATTGGTGGATATACATATTGCATTTTGATCTTTTTTTTTTTTTACTTCCTGCTCCTTTGCCCCTCCTTTGATTTTTTTTTTCCATTTATTTTTATTTTATTGAAATACAAATGTCAATCAGACAGTTTCAAAACACCATAACCATACAGAGTCGATGAAATAATACATTGCAAACTGTTTTCATAATGTTTTGGTATTGTACAAGGTGCATACATGATATTATATTTACAGGTATTTATGTGGCTGAATTATATCACAGATTCAATAA
>PVKA01011236.1:0-61580 GCA_004027165.1 Ctenomys sociabilis
ATTGAATCTTTGATATAATTCAGCTATAAAAAAACCTGTAAATATAATTTCATGTATGCACCTTGTACAGTACCAAAACGTTATGAAAACAGTTTGCAATGTATTAATTCATCGACTCTGTATGGTTAAGGTGTCTTGAAACTGTCTGATTGACATTTGTATTTTAATAAAATAAAAATAAATGGAAAAAAAATGAAATTTTATACTTCCTTTGCATTCATCCAAGTGAAATTTTAGAAATGATTGTAATGATAACTAGCATTTGTTAGAGGTTCAAATTTGACAAAGGGCTTTTTTGTTCACTTTCTCAGTTGATCGTAATGTAAACTCCTCAGGAAACAAGTGTCATTAGCCCTGCTATATAGAATCCCAAGAGTTTTGGGGAGCTGCCTGACTTCTCCAAGGTCATGAGAGAGCAAACTTAAACCATGTTTTTTTTTCCTATTCTGTCATATTTCTCATGTAAATTCATATTGCAGACAATTCAATGGGAGGACTTAAGAAATTAATTCATCAAGAGAGTTAAATTTAAATTGATAAATTAACTACACTACACAAAAAAAGTGTTTCCAAATCTATGTAATATTTGGGTACTGCCTATAGTAATGCTTGATGGACCTGTTATTTGTGGCACAATTTTCTTCATAGTTAAATATTCTAAATAAGCATAATCTAATCTGATGTTACGTACCAGTTGAACCGGTCTATCTTTGCTCTCCAATACACTAGTCACTAAACATTCGTAGCTACTCAGCATTGGTAATTTGACTAGGAAGTGTAGAGCACAACATTTTTATTTTACTTAATAACCTTTTAAATTTCAAGAGCCACACGTGACTAGTGGTTGTTGAATAGTGCAATTATGGAGAATTGGAATTTCACTCTTTAAGCACCACACTTAGTTTTTAGTGGTACCTTTTTTCAATTAAAATATTTCCTACATGCTTACATTCCGTAATAAGTCAAAGGCAAGATTTCTATTATTAATAGTACTCTCAATCCAAAGACATTGTTCAAGCCTCCTTAAACATAACCTTTGTTAACTAACTATAGTGTTTTTGTTTGCTCACTTTTTGGTTTGTTTTTGCCTTTTTGCAATTCAGGCTGGCCTTGAGTTCACTTTGTAGCCAAGGCTGGTCTGAATTTGCAATGTTCCTCCAACCTCAGCCTCCCAAGTGAGTACTGGAATTATAGGCATGTGCCACCAAACCTGGATATAGCTGTTGCTGTTGTTGTTTGTAGTTTTTTTTAAACTTCTACACATGCCTACTTTCTATCTGATGTTACTTTGCTTCAGAAATGAGTAAGCGTGGTGAAAGAAACACATACATCAACCAAGTTCAAGCAAATTAATTCTAACTTAGTTATAACATTAGGATCCAGTATTATGTTTATTGGAGAAGCAGACATTCATAGTCAAAATAATAGTTGAATGGAACCCATGGTTGTTGGAAATATGGTCGCTCAATGCATCATGCTTGCTGTATTTCATGGCCCTAATTAGTTGCTACTCATATTTCCTTCAGTAATAGTCATAATAATGGTGTTGGTGATCTTGATGATATCGACCCATGAAAATTACAGTGCTGCTTCTTCCATGCATGATAATAGCTGAAATACTTTTTCTGTATTAATTTAGGTCATAATCATAACAATTCCTTAAGCGTTTCTGTTATTATAGTTTTTCACAAGTGAGGCAAAATGTTAATTGATTAGCTGTAGCTTGTACAGTCATGGAAAGGCACTGTATGGTGCTTGCTTCTAACCATATACTATATTCAATGTCCTCCACCTTAACTGTTTTTCTATAACACTAAAACTGTATTGTCTTTGGAGTATTCAGAAAAAAATGCATTTCCACTTGCACATGTTTATGTCAGGTTCATTGTCATCTAGCTTCCTTTTCTTTATAGAGGAACCAATCTCTTCCTTTAAGTTTTGAACAAAATACTTTGTTTCTCTATTTTAATCAATTTGGTTTTATTAGCTGAGAAGCACATGCACCTGTCAGTATTGTGACGGGAAGGAATTCTTTTATGATTTAGAGTTTTCCTTCAAATATTGACTTTCAAACTCTGTTAATGGGGAGAGTAATAAAGCAGAACAAATTTTGCTTCCTTCTCTGGCATCCTTTAAGGATAGACTATAATTCTGATGACTCTCAAGTCTTGAGAACATGCAGTACATCAGGCACCTTGCATTTAACTATCTTAAGAATTCTTCACATTATTAAAATTGTCATTCTGTAATAGTTTACAAAATTTGTGATCAGTCGTTAGGAATGTCACAAATGCTCCAATCAAAGTGTCCAGAAAAATTCAAACCAACTTATCTTTGACTCCAAGCCAAAATTTTTATAGTAATATATCACAGTGTTTCTGTTTGTATCTGCCATTTTGTGTATTCCCTATTGTATGGACTGATCAAAATTACTTATTGTATTCTGAGATTTCTTTCCCTTGATACTGCACAAGCTACACATACAGAATGGATGCACATGTTTCTGTTCTAAAGACAACTGATAAAAATAAGCTTCAAATTTAACATTGCAGTACCTTTTAAGTTCCCATTTCCTCTTGAACATCCCATAAGACTTACAAATAACATGCTGATTCTAGAACAATTAAAAAACATGTTAAACTCATGCTTTATTTGTTTAGAAGATGTTATTTTGTAAAATACTAAATGAGATAATCTACTTTTCAAGTCGTATGGTAAGAGGCCAGATAAGGGTTAATATTCTCATTCTGCAACTTCCCAAAATATTGAATTAGTTAAAACAAAATTGTTAAGCTTTATTATTGTTGTGTTCAACTTTTATATTGTTGGCCAGCCAGATAACTAAGCAGATGAAAGCACCTGGTTAGGCAAATGCAGGGACTAAGGTTGGATCCCCAGCATGCTATGCTGGCCTTGTTCCTGGGGCTTGCTGTGACATGGATTGAGACTGGGCGTGGTGGCATGCACCTGTAATCCCAGTGCTTGGGAAGCTGAAAATAGGAACATCCCTATGAGCCCAATCTGAGTAATTAGATGCTATGGACCCTGTACTAAATACATAATAAATAAATCCTTACCCATATAAATTGAATTAGGGTTTTATTGAATTTTAGTTCATTTCTCAGTAAATTTTTCATGATTCAATATATTAATTCATCTCATATTTTTATTTTATGGAAATTCAGCCACTTTCTCTATATTCTTAAAACTTATTACCTAAGTTTTCATGTTATTATCTATATGTAACACTATTTATTTATAAATCTGTAGATATTTAGGTTCCTTTTCTTTTAAAAAAAACTACAAATGAAATTAAACTCATTTATTCATTTTTATACTTGTTTTCTGCTGCATGTACAAAAATTTGTCAAGGGTTATACTCACTAAATTTATCAGGTTCTCCGGGATACACATAGAATGGGTCTGACTGATTTAGTACAATTTATTGTGTGTACACTTTTGACATTTTAAGCAACCCATGCTTGTGACTTTGATTGGATAAAAATATTTTAGCAGAACCAAATTTAGCTGAGTGGTCATATGCTTCAAGTGAAGGTTACACTATGCTTCAGATGGCTAACTTGGGATATATAAAAGTATATCCATGAGTACTTGTTAGATACAGTTAATAACTAGCATTAGCTTTATCTGTACACAGAAACCTTTAAATACTTATGACTTAAGCTAGATATAAATTCTCTGGGAGATTAAACAACGCAATTTTATTTTCTCATAGTGTTTACACCTAAGAGTTCAAGGTGAAGGCATAAACAGGATTGATTTCTAATGACGATTCCCTTCCTGTCTTTGTTTGGTGCCTTCTCCTTGTATAGTCCCATGGCCTCTGTGTATGTGCCTCTCTAGTGACTTATATTCCTTTAGAAAATCTAATCAGAAGTGGATTAATGTCCCATCCACATGACCTCATTTGACTTTAATTACTCCTTAAAAAGCCCTGCCTCCAAAAACAGATCCTTTTGAACTTAAGATTTCAAATATGATCTTGGGGGTGAAGCAACCCTACTCCCGATACAAAAATATACAATGTGGATAATATTTATTTATTTATTTATTAATCTAAATAGTTAATATTACTTTACTGAGAATGACCTTGCATGGGGGATAAACTCCTATGAGAAGGGTAAATGAATTTCTCTTAAGTGTGAAATTGATGTGCTGTGCCTGATTTTCAAAAATATTCAAAAATAGGTTGAACAACTATTAGAGAAGGTTTTAAAAAGTTGTTATTGCAACTCTTAAAGGTAAGTCTTGTACGTTGCAATCATCAACTTTTGTTGATGTGTCAACAGGAGCTATAAGTGCTTTATTATGTATTGATGTAGCAAATTCATGATCATAATCTACCCAAACATTACAACATCTTATTCAATAGAACCACAAACCCTTTACTTAAGCATTTTGAGGTGGATTCTCAGAGAAAAATCAATGTTTATATGAAAAGCTACCATGTTTCTCAGTGTGTAGTGAATACTTAATGTATTTAATTTGCCCAAATCCTCACAGTTTAAAAATTATGTCAAGTTACGCTCTTGTATCAGATAAGAATTCTGATATTCAACAAATTCACTTCTCTGAAGACAGGCAGAAAAAGTGTAGATACACTAATTGAATATAAAATTTTAGAAATACAGAAGAAATTCTACAGAAGTACAATTAGAGTTGAAAATAAGACTTAATAAAAATTCACTCTATGTAGCTTCATTGAGATAAGATATATTGAAGCATATTACATTAAGAAGTTTCAGAAAAAACTAATATAATTATTTTCCAAGCCTTGAAGCATTTGAAGAATATGAATAAAATTATAATCACACTTGACTACAACATAATGTAAAAATAGGAAAGAATTGAAATTTAATATATGCAATTCTGAATAATTTATAACATGATGCCTTGTAAGAACATTTTTAAAATTTAGAATTAAAATTTAATTTATTGGTTTTATAAAATAATATATGAATCTTAAAATCAGAGATTAGTCCATAAAATCTAACAGATATCATCAAAGTGATATAGTGAAAAAGTATAAATGCAGATAAGAATACAAATAAACTATCCAGAACAGACAATCAAATCGTTAAGTGCTCAATTTTAGAAAATTATGCATTGTGATTGCATTGTGATGGAGTGCATGGTAATCTGAGAAGCCTGGGTTGGGGTGGGGAGTGGGGTCCTAGGATTTGTTTTCTCTAAGGGAATAATTTAATGTGAATTTGAGATTCTTAAAATAGAATTATGAATATGCTTTTTCTTCAGAAATAATTCCATGTATCTCATGAAATTAGTTTTAATCTATAAAGTAATAAAGACTGTCGCGCGCAACCTCGCCAGCAAGGAAGACGCAACCACCAGTTCTTCTCCACGCAGTTTATTCAGCCTTTGTTAATGTTCTTCCTCCCCGAGGGGAAGCCCGCTCATGGCTATATACCAGTGGGCGTCCAACCCCGGAGTGCCACGTGGGCACAGCCGATAGGTCCAGGTACGCGGAAGTGAGCCATAGCTTTAGCCTTAGGAGTTGTTTACTACAGAGAGCACTCACCCAGCGGGGGGTGGAAGGCGGAAACCGCGCCGTCTTTCAGGCACGGCTATTCGCAGCTCTCTACAAAAGACCTTCACTTTAGATATGCCACAGACCAAAAAAAATAATTTATCAAACCTCCAAAAGCAAGGTTAGCACAATTTAATAATTATTTAGGATAATATTTTTCAAGGTGACACATTAGAAGTTGAATCTTGCAGGAACAGGCAAGGTTCCTTATGATAAAATGAGTCATCCTGACAGTTTATTCATTCATTCAAAATTTCAGGTTCTATTATGAAGTTACTATTGGAGAGACTAAATGTCAAATACAACTCACAAGAATGCCTAGAATAGTGATGGTGTTAAAATTAAGTATGCCATGTGTACTGAAAATATGCTTTGGCCTTCGTAGGCACAAGCAAAGGCTGCAAGCAAGGTGAAAGTAACAGCTTCTTCTACAGTGTCTGTTGTCATATGAGAGAGAAGGGCCTTAAGTTGCATTACACTTATTTGGGGTTATACATCCCAAAATAATGAGACAATCAATGTAACAGTTTAAAGAATGAAGAGATCATGATGAGAAGCAACACTAAAGGAATGCTTTTTAGAGGGACCAGTTTCTGAACTGGCTTTGGGTTGCACTCCAAATTCACACACGGAACTAAGTTATATCAAAATTACTCTGGGCGCTTAAACATGCAAATAAACACATTCTACTCAAATGTCCCTTCATATGAAAACAAACACAATTACTTGAACTCTCATAGAGACTATGAATCATATATTTAGTGGCCACACAGTGATCTGAGTCCAAGACCCAAGTGGAAGCATAAAAGAGGACCATTAAAAAAGGAGTCAGACAAATTTACAATAGATGGATGAGTAGTCCAAGGAGGTTGGATTTGCAAAAAGGTATGATAGGGATATCAAATACTGTTGCAAGAAGGCATGATGGGAATAAAATGATATACTTGGGATGATTAGATCTAACAGCATTAAGCACACTGGCTTTTTTAGTCTTGCATCTTGAGAGTGAAGATTGAGGAGAAAAGATTTTTACCCATGGCAAGACAAAGAGGAAAGCACAACTATAAATTCCACAAGCATAGACTATGTGTCAAGCTCATAGCTGCATCCTCAGTACTCAGCCCAGGAAACAGATCCTCAATAAATATTTGTTGAGTAGATGGATAGAAGGGTTTCTGTGCAAGACGAAATATTGTATAATATTAGAAGGGGAAAAGATCATGGTGCACTGTCATTTGTTACTGAGGATAAAACATTTTCAGGATTTTGCAAAACCATCGACTAAGGAAAACTTCAATCACTTTCCAGTAATATTGAGGGATGTTCTTTTTACTTCTACCTTATCATGTCATGAGCTGAGTTAAGAGAAAGAAATCCCATGCAATAAAACAACAGAAGGTTTCGTGAAAGCCAAGACACCAGAAAGCGAATGCATGCTTGCCCAGACATGCTAGAGTGTGGCTCTGACACCACGTCTGGACCTGCTCTGAGATGGCCCCTTAGCCTGTTTGCTACTTACATTTTCACATCCATTGTCACTTTTACACTTTATAAAGGTAATGAAAACTTGAGGGAAAAACTTCAATATGACGTAATCATTCTATTTAAGAAACCAGATCCATGTATAGCTCACTTGCAAACAGACTAAACTTTAAAATTTGACACAGATTTAGGCCTCTTCTATCAAGTAAGCTAGTATGTGAGAGATACAGAGGCAAGACTGCACTAAGCAACTCATAGGTCAAATGTGGGCTGTTTGTAAGACATGTTAGTATTCAAAAGCATTGGGGTGTTGGTTTCAATTTTTATTGTTATAATGTAAAAGAGTATTTTTTTTAAATAGGTGAAAGGTGTGGATTTAGGGCTGCCTGAGTAATTATCTTAATCATTTTGCTGTGTCTGACACCTTTGAGCAGAGGGTAGCTTTTAAGTATGAGAATGAAGTAATAAAGTTTCAGTAGTTTCCTTGTCCTCTTACCCTTAAGTGTGCTCAGGTGTTTCCAAAGTTTAATTTGTCTTTAAACTTTTTTTTTGAAGTTCATATTACTCTGTGTTAAATGTGATGACAGCAACTATATTTACAAATGTGAAATACATTCTAAAGTATGGTAATATTTTGAGCAAGGCTTCTTTTTGTGCAAAGAGAATACAAAATGGTAAAAATAAAATGGAAATGATGCAAAATTTTACTAAACAGAAAAACAGGAATTTGACAGTGATTGTTGTATTGCATCATGTTGTCTGCAAATTAGTTGTTTAGATTACCAGATATAAACATGCAAAACTGGGTTTACAATAGTTGTAGAAACTTAAAAAGAACAAAATACTAAGCATTAACTGATCCTTTTAATAGATCAGCAGAAAACAGCAATACAATTATACAAACTATCCTGCATATTTGCACAAATATGTCTTTCACCTTTCTTGTGTTCTTTTACTTATTCAACTTGTTCCTGCTTTCCAACAGGTTCTTTCCCTTTTCACAGTGTCTATTGTGTCTTTCAGATTTTATTTACTCTTTCAGATTCTCACAGTAGTGAGACAATACAACGTTTGCACATGTGGGTCTGATTTATTTCTCTTATGATTATCATCTTTAATCACATCCATTTACCTATCAAAGCCTCAAATTTATCTTTTTCATAGCTGACTACTACTCCATTGAGTAAAATACCACATCTTTTTTTTTTTTTTTGCCGTCCCTTGCACAATGGGTATTTGCATTGTTTCCAAGATTTACCTATGACAACTTCTAAACCCACTTTCCATATTTTATCTGTCCATCTTTCTGAAGGCAGTGCAAAATTTAAGCTGTTTCTCATGATTCCAAATTATCTAAGAATGGGTGATTTTATCCCCTTTTATTCCAGCATTAATTGGCACATGTATGCCCAAATAATAGCAATCCACAGATATGCAGTGTTCCACTAAACAAAATAATAGGAATTCAACAATGGTTGTTGCAGTGCATTATGTTTTCTTCAAATTAGTTGCTTAGATTACCAGATATAGACATGCGAACTTGGTGTAAAAAGTTATGATTAATTAAAAAGGAGAAGTATGCACATATTCCAGAGGCAGTTGTTCCAAGAAACCAAGTGAATTGCATAGGAATTCAAATCAAGCAGATTCCAAAGGAATGCTAGTCTCTAAATGTGAAATTGTTCCCTTTGCACCACAAACTCTTTATAACAATACTTTGACTCAATAAACTAGTCTGTTCCCATTTATCAAGATGTACAATCTTACTTATAGCTGTTTCTCCTTGTTATTTATTTTACTGAAGCCTTTAAATTTTGCATTTTGCATCTGTCTTTAAAAAATGTTTAATTATTTTCCAAGCTTAAGCCTGATGAGTTTGACCTCTTAGATACTGCATAGTAACAGAAAAATTCAGATGGTGACATTGAAGAGTGGATCTTTCACCCTAGCCTGCCTTCTGCAACCAACTCTTGCCATGCTTACATGTGATTATAAATCAAATCTGTGAGCTGCTTGATTATGTTAAATATATCTTTCAAAGTCCTACAGTATTAGATCCAATCTTTGTGCTACCGGGGTAAGCTAGGTCAAGTTTCTTATCCTAATTGTGTCATTAAAATTCTCTGTAAAATGAAAAAAAAACTTCTCATATCATAGGATTCTTGTGACAGTTAAATGACACACAATTTATAGTACCTCACATAGTGGCCAATACATCATAGTCACTGCAGCTGCCTTTGTTTTCCTGAAATAAGTGAAAGGACACATGTTCGTCTTCCCCACCCCTGAGGGTCTAGAAGGCGTCACCCAGCTGCTTATTCAATGTTTCTCTTGTCTCAGTCTTACTCATTTACTTTTTCTACTCCTTCTAGGAAAGATCAAAAGCTCTGGCTCACAGTAGGCTGTAGATTAAAGGTCACTTGTCACCAGCAGCCTTTTTGCCATCACTGACTACATTATGAGTTTCCTCATTGTTTCATCACTGCCCTAATTCTCATGGAAACCAAGCAACAAATAGGGAACTTTGTGAACTTTTAAACTCCAGCCTTATAGAAACTATTTTCCTGTTAAGATGCGAAATATATATATATGACCTCAGGATTCAAAAAATCTTTTCTGGATGTCCTTTGTGCATTGCAGTGTCTCTTTCTCCTATTTACCAGTCTTTCTACCCACTTACTCTACATGATTTACATTCCAAGATTTAGATTATGCAGCATCCTCTCTTCTACTTTTTAAAGTTTGAATAAAATAGAACAGGATTCAAGACCTACAACTATATTCCAAGCCCAAAAACACTTGGAGCAACTCATAATCCTCTTTTATATCTCTCATTGTACTTTGATACTTATTTCAGTGTTTCATTCTCTCTTTCTAGAGAGAGAAATACATATATATATATATATATATATATATATATATATATATATATATGTATTTCTCAATTTGTCATTGAACAATACAAGAATTATAGAAATTCAATAATTGAAATAAAGATAACCTTCCACACAAAAATGCTAAGTATGTAATGTGATGGATTTATTCATTAGCTTCAATTAATTGTCCCATGCTGTAAATATATATCAAAATAAAACATCATTTTCACAAAGATGTATAATTAGTATTTCTCAATTAAAATATATTTTCATAAGACAGCAAAGGCTACAAACAGCAGCAGCAGTACAAGCTATAGCGCAGAGGCCTTAAGTGATCCTTTTGTGTCAGGCACGTGTCATGTTATTTCATTTAAGCCCCATACCAGCTAAACAAGACCATTACTATTACTATTTTCCTGTCATGTATTGAAAGATCAAGAAACAAAAACTTTACATAACTTGAAAAAATAAAACCATATAGTAAATCACCTCCTTTCAAAGCAAAACAACAGAGGAGCATGGAGGTGAATTCAGTTTCTGCACAGCAACATGGTATGAGATTGGGAATTACTACCCAGATCACCCACCATGCTCTCATGTCCCTTTCTGTGCTCTCTGCATTATCCCTATGCCATTTATGACCAACTCCTGGTTGCCTTTCTATGTACTTGAAAATGCTTCAGTGACTCAAAAGAGGGGATTTTTAAAAGGAACCTTCAGATCATATCATTAACATAGCACTAATGTGAGTGTTATTTTTTAAAAGAATGAGTAAATACGAAAGCAAAAAAAGAAGAACAAAAGAAAAGCAAGGTTATAAACCACATAGATAGAATTTTAACTTCAGAAAAATACCATAAAATTTAAATCCATGCCTCAGCCTATTCTACAAAAAAAGTAGCTTCATCTGGCACCTACTTGCTGAAAATCTGTGTGTTGCATAGTCTAGAAAGCCTGATGACCAAACTGTGAACAAAATAGATGTTCCTGGTGCACCATCAGGATTAGCATAGAGACAAATCATAAAAATGTGGAGGTTAAAAAAATGTGGAGGTAAAGCTCAGTTGTGTCAACTTGATTGGCTTGAGAGCTGCTCAGCGGTTCCATGGCGCACACTTCTGTGACTATATATGTCCCCACACACCTTCCTCTCCGGAACTGTTGCCCTGCTCTGCTCCCTGCCTACCATAGACAAAGCAACTTTGCTTTGCCAGCACCCTTCTGTGGGAAGATTACTGCCCTGGAGCCACCTGAACATGGTCTAGTCCACTCTAATTGTGAGACTAATTTAACATTTCCTTTTAGCTATGGGTATCAGGTATTTTCTGGAAGTGTGACTAATATACATATTCTACATAATTTGGATAAATACAGACAGATCTTCAGGTATCTAGGAAAGCACCTCAATGCAATAGAAGGAAAAAGTTGGTGTTCAAAGAACTTCTTATGGGGGTTGTTAACTAAGGATATCCTCTTTGCTCGGCCTGCTTCAATTGCTGAAGACAGAGGCCTGGGCTAGATCCCATTCTGCTTTGGTGTCCAGATTTTTGCCATTAAGGAAGGGACACTGGACAACTGTCATATATCATAAAGAGCAAAAAGTACTACAACAGAAATACAAACAAAGAACCAGAGCAGTACAGAGGCAAGCTCTGTGACCAGAGCTAGGATATTTGAGAAAGATATCACCAAGGTGGTGCTATCCTAATCTGGGCCTTAAAATGCATGAATAAAGATAAGCCCAGAGCAGAAGGAACATGGATTTGCTTTGAGGCCAAGCACAAGGACGCGCAGGTGAGACAGAACAGAGTTGAATGCTGCACTCTGGACTTATTGCTACCCACTAGGCTGAAACAAAGGTGTTTTCCTTTGCCTAAAATTTCACTGCTACAGATTGCTTAACAGAAGGTATTTAAATGGATCTCTAAACTGAAAGACTGCCTGAATTAAATCACAAAATATCAGCAATGGCCAGAAAAAAGCATTTCCTCCTTATGCTTACATTACTAACAGCACCAGTACCTGCTGCTTGGGCCAGCTGGAGAGTTGGTTCTCGCTGCCTAGGTAATAATACTTACCAATTGCTGCCCTGTCATGAGTAGTTTTGCCAAGTTTCACAAACAAAATCTTAATGTCCCATCAGTTTCTAATGAGAATTACAGTCATTTGATAAATAAAAGCACCATTTGGTAAAGAATAAAACATATCGTCCATCAATATGGTGAATGTTGCCAAATGAATGTTGGGTATAGGACAGCTGTGCATCCAGGTATACAGTGAGAACATTTATCTCCTGTTCCTCGCATACTGTTTTCTCTAATTTAAGAGTGTTTTTAGCAAGCTGCTATAATAACTTTCACATCAGTGGGGATGGCTTGCAATGCAATAGTGAACTAAAATAAGTTTTTACAAATGCACAAAATGTAGGTCAATTGCTTTATATCTGAGGGCCAGCCAAGTAGCTCATCAGATTAAAGTGCCTGCAAGCAGGTGCAGGGACTGGGGGTTCAATCCCCAGGCCTGCTGTGTAGGCGCTGCCCCCTGGGTGTGCTCAGATGACAATTGAGCCTGGGGGTGGTGGCAGCACCTGTAATCCCAGCTCTTGGGAGGCTGTAAACAGGTGGATCACTATGAATCTGATCTGGTAGTGGGACAGTAAACACCCTATAGACCCTTCCCTAAAATACAAAATAATAATAATAATATTTTGATTGTTCCAGTTGATAGCAGTACCTCTAGTATAGATAATTTACGTTTTAGAGAACATTCTATATGTAGCTGAAAAGAATGTATTCTGATATTGCTTCATGTAACATGTCTGCTAAGTCCATTTGTTCAAAGATTTGTTTCAGTTCCGCTACCTCTGCTAAGTTTTGCTCTACTTGGCCAATCTTTTCAGATAAGGGGGTATTAATGTCCCTTGTTCTGACTGTGGGATTGGTTATTAGATTTTTCATGCCCATTAAAATTTATCTGGGCTGGCCAAATAGCTCAGCAGGTTAAAGCACCCCCACACAGGCGCAAGGGCAGGGAGTTCAATCCCTGGGCCTGCTGTGCAGGCCCTGCCCCTGGGGCACACTGAGATGATAATTGAGATTGAGGGTGATGGCATGCCTGTAATCCTAGATCTTGGCAGGCTGTAAACAGCTGGATCACTATGAGTTCGATCTAGTAGTGAGACCCTGAACACCCTGTAGACCCTTCCCTAAAATACAAAAAAAAAAAGAAATTGCTTCATATCTGGAGTAGTGGCCTGGGAACACGCAGTATCAGAATAAGCTGGGAACTTGATAGAGTTGATGCTCCTAAGATGGGTGGGGCTGAGCTGTTTCGATCAGCCCTCCATGAAATGATGCATGCTCAAGTTTGTGAAAGCTGAACTGCACACTGCTTGGCAAGGGCCAGCAGCATTCTCAGCATCAGTTGAGACCTTTCTGCCATTACACATTCTTTTCCCCCTCTCAAGCCTACTAAATCAGTCTTTCGAAGTGAGGCCAAGAGAGCTAGGTTTATCAAAATCTGCAAGTGATTCTTTGTTCCTATCTAAATTGGAGCTGCACTGATGGAGGCAGCATTGGTAGCCTTGATTGTGTAGTTGAATCACCTGGGGACACCTTTGACTTAGTTCAGGTGCAGGTCACACACCACAACCATTCAAGCTAGATAGTACTACAATGTTTCGAATGTTCCTTAAGTGGCACTGAAGTTGCAAAGCACTGGAATTAAAGGGAATGGGTTGTGTGTGAGAGTTTGTAAAACCCTTGAGCAAATCAAGTGTTTAGAACTACAACCCCCACACAAAGAAGGTATGCCTCATATGTGCTGAATGTGGGCTTTCAGTTTTCCTTCAGTTTGTTTTTCATTTGAGTTATCTAATACAGAGTAGTATCAATATATCATTACTGGTATGTTAAAGTTTGTCTTTCGGTTAAGTTGGCCTAAAGTCCATCATTTTTCTTACCTGACCCATGCTATCTAAACATATTATGTTCCCGACCTTGCCCCTAACTCTGTTATGTTGCTGATTACCCTTCACATGAGAAGCACATATTATCAATCTGTGAATCATTTGGGTGGCTCTTTCTGCTGAAATGAGCTCCTTGATCCCAATTCATTTAGAGGAAACCACTTCACTGTGAAGATGCTAACTCTAAATGTTGACTACATAATAGACTACTTGGAAAAATTGAAAGGAACATTAGTACATGAGTGTTCTGTCCAGAAATCCTGGTTTTCTGAGATTTGAGTGGGTAATAAGGATGAGAGCCCCATAAAATGCTGAAATTTTGCCTCCTTGCAAAAGGAGGCAAACTCCTGGCAACTTAAGAAGTTGCCACCAAGTCTGAATACCTGTACTACTCAATTGTGTACAATTTAGCTGATTGTTTCATTGTGTTCATTTGTAATTACAGCACATTTCTTAAGCGGTAAGGCCTTATGATATTTTTTTCTATTTCAGGTAGTGCGTTGTTTCCAAATAAAGTTTCATGATGCCTTTACTATTACAGTTGATGTTGGGATGTAATAGTGTAAAAGTAGAAGAAAATCTGTGATTATCTAGGATTCAACATAAGTTGCTAATAATAGTAAGAGCTGATTACCCAATAATTATTTTGTGTGGAATCTGACCTGCCTTTAACAATGACATCAGCACTTTGTGGTAGACAGTAAAGATCCTTCTTACTTTGTAAATGAAAAAATGACAGAGAGAAGTAAAGTAATTTCTCCAGATCACTGTGTTTGGCACCTAAAGGAGCTGTAGTTACTGGATTCAAATGAATATACTAGCTGTATACTGAAAAGTCTAAATTTGCCAAACTTGACTTGGAGGAGGCCCAAAAGGTAAAATTCCAATCCTTGGATTTCTAGATATATATAGCTATCTTTAAAATTCTAGAAAACAATTAAAATCTATTAAGTTTCATGCATATCGCCTTAATAGTATGTAAGCCAACCTAAATTAATAAGGACAAAGACTATTACAGGTATAAAATGTGCAATTAGAAATGAAATAACACCTTATTTTTATTGCAGTTATATAATAAGTTATCATCCAATGACAAGCACATAAAAGTGATGTTTCTCAGTTAACACAAATAAATATTTACTATTTAAAAGATTTTTAAAATAAGAATTAAAATATTCTCTAATATACCAGAAATTTTCTTTAATAATACTTTTTTTTAAAATAGCAAAGACTGATACACAGTTTAGTTTCCATATAGGTTAAATAGAACTTATAAGTGATTTTATAAACTGTATTATAGAAACCAAGAGTATATCCAAATTAAACTTTTGTCATAATAAATTGTAACTATTTGAACCAATTGAGAAGCAAATTTATTCCTTTTCTTTCAAATATGTAAGATTCTTCGTCTATCTCTTCAGAAACAGAATATCCTCTGCTTATTTGCTTCCAGTTAAACATTCCTAAGACCATCTAAATATGGTAACTTCGAATCCTCTTACTTCTTTTTGTGTCACCACTATTCTAATCTAGACATGATCAGTGTCTTATCAATTCAGCATTTCATAGGCATCAGGAACCAGAATAATTGCATGAGCTTGGAACAACAATAGCCAGAGTGATATTTTCAGAAAACAACGCAGTCTACAAGTTTAATGAATATTCATTGCCCACAAGTATGAGCACAATATTGGCTAGGCAATACAGAGTATACAAAAATGCAAAGAGCTTATAGATAGGTTTATACAAGATAAGGAACACACAAAAAAAACCCATAATATATCATGCAAAACAAATAAAATCTTTGACTATTTTGATATGTAATTTAAGTTTATAAAAACATAGATTAATTTTCTGCTAAATGAATCAAGGAAAGCCTCATGGGGAAGGAGGTATTTGAAGATGCATTTAAATACTGATATAATCAGTCTTATGGTAGAGAAGCATGAATAGCATTCCACATTGAGAAAGAGATAGTTTATATGAAGCAGTAGAAAAACTAGCCAGTGGAAATATACCCAATTTGCAACTCTCACCTGCCTGGAATACTTTGTAGAGTAACTGTCAATTACAGTTTACTCACAATAAAATCAGTTTATTCTTACTTTCCCTGAGTAATTATTTACCCCCTTTTACTAACGAACTTGCAATCTTCTGATCCGTAGTCAGACACCTTATCCATTAAGCCACGTGGTCACCCCCCTTTCCCTCTCAAAATATCCTGGTCTGCACGCTAGATTTAATGATCATTCCATTTCCAAAGGAACTATCCTTGTGCCTGTAAAAGACTGGATTCTTAGTTTGTGAGTGTATCTCAGTAACAGAATACTTGCCTCGCATGCAAAAAGGCCTGGGTTTTATTTTGCCAATACTGAAAAACAAAATAAAACAACAACAAGAAGCACCAATAAAATTATGAATTCAAGTTCCGTTAGTTCCATCCATCCAGTGATGAGAACCAGGGCTTGCAATCAAAAGATAAGCCAACCAGTCAGATTTCTTCAGTATGTTAGAAATGGCAAATCCAAGAATCCCAAAACAGCTACAGAAACTATGCAGCATTGATTCCATAACACAGATGTGGCCTTGGAAGACATACACAAATAAGATTATGAGACAATATAAATTGAATGAAATGTAGCAGCCAGGTAGTCACAAAAGCAAGTAAGGTAGACATCTAGGGGTAAGTGATGCACTGTTTGGAAAAAGACTGTAGTGAAACTGCTTGAACTCCTACCACTGAGATTTCTACTGGAGTCTTGGATCCAGGAACACCTTCATGTCCAGTCTCTGTTATTCCAAGAATTATGCCAGCTGTGAATTCCACAGAGGCTCCTGTGTTACTTCACCTGAAACCTCACAATAATCCTCCCTATCTCACCATCCACCCAAACTAGCCCAAAAAAGGTCCATGTTTCCTGTTCTTGCTAAAAAGACAGGAGAAATGGCTAAAGGCCAAAGAACCAGTTAGCAAGGTGCTATATTGTAATATTTCAGGGAAAAAGCAAGGGGTACTTCTTCACATGGTTATTAGATGCATGAGAATGAAAAGGAAAGAAAATCCTGGCAGTAGAATGTATGGGACTTGTAGTGTATAATAGTCGGTTTCTCCTTACTGGGTCAAAATATTGTGACATACAGAGGAAGGAGAGATTTATTTGGCTCACATTCTCACAGGGTTTAGTCAATGATCACCTGGCTCATAGGCAGAAATGGTGTGGTGGAAGGACATGGCAGAGGTAAGCTCTTGCACTCATGACAGCCAGGAAGCAGAAAGAGAGACAGGATGGAGCTGGAGCTTGCAGCACAGCCTTTCAATCATGGCTTCAGCCACTCACCTCTTTCAACCAGACCTACCTCCTGGCAGCACATTCACCTATAGTGTCACCGTGATCTGATCACCTTACAAAAGCTCCATCTTTGAACACATGTGTCTTTGAGGGAACAGTTTAGATCTGAAACATCACCTAGACTGATTAGTGTTGAGTGGCTAGATCAAATAGGAAGCCAGAGATGATTCAAAATATGTACCTTCAATTTTTCTTAATATGTGTATGTAATGTATAATGTCCACATTCCTTGGATAGAATTGGTAGACTTTTTGATCTTGACAATGGGACTAAGAACATACACTGGAGGAAAGATAGCCTTTTCAGCAAGTGGTGCTGGGAAATCTCACTATTTACATGGACAAATTGAACCTAGATACTTATCTCTCATCATATACTAACTAAAATCAGAATGATTCAAAACACTTTAATTTTTCATTTGAAATGTTTTAAATTGATTTTAATCACCAAATAATACAGTACTACCTTAACAATTATAATAAAGGGAACTATAAATAATTGCACAAGAAGGCTCTCAGTAGATAGACAATACTTATATGGGTGTGGCAGCCCAGATAAGCTAAATGAAAAACAATTAAACAAACAAACACAACCTTCTAAAGTTAGTAACAGCAGATAGCTGCTCCCAGTACTGTGACTGAGACTTAAACACAAGATGATGTCATCTGATTTAAGAATTTGGAGTTAGCTACAATCAGGCGAACCCTCTGACAGGACATGCAACCACAGAATAAAGGTGTATCCTTCAAGAAGCTAGGAAGCTGCAACACCAGAGGAAATGTAGCCTCTGTGTGTGTGTGTGTGTGTGTGTGTGTGTGTGTGTGTGTGTGTGTGTGTGCAACCTCTAGAAAAGGGAGGAGAAATACTAAATTCTCCCTATCATTTAGTCTTCCACTAATGCCACACAGTGGCCAGATCTATTCAGAAGTCAATTGGTAAATGAGACTAAGATAATCTAGTTTGCAGGAAGACATGAAACTGATCTGAAGGGAACTAAATAAGTACTAATGCAACTTTGAGGCAGTGTGAGGCAAGAGGGGACAAACAAGAGTAATATTTTCTTCTGAATGGCTTTATGCAAAATAAGTATGTTTGCTCTATGAGACACTGTGGTTGGCTTTGTAGGCTGCTGCCAATAAATAAGTTATGAAGACCAAACACAGATGACTTCAAATTTCCCTGTCATATAATCACAACAAAAATGTTAGCCAGAAATTAATATTGACTTGACCTGTCACAAGCATCAACTACTTGTATTCATCTACATTGCATTCATATTCATTCCACATACAGTATAAATGCAAATGCAACTGTCAGCAATATCACAAGCAATTGTAGATATTAGTGTAATGGATTCCCCCATTCACATTCAGAAAATTATATCAACCAATGAGTGAGTACCTGTGTAGAAGTGGTGGAACATGTTGGTACTCTGTTCACTACATTTCTTGGCAACATAATTCATTTAACTTTCCTGTATTACTGGCATGTACAAAACCAAATTAGATTTTTTTAGTTATTCACGAAACTACCATTCTAATCTTTTTTTAAGTATTAAAACTAACTTTTTTAGTTAATACAGATTCTACAGAGTCTCACTACAAAGATCAGGCTCATAGTGATCCTCCTATGAGCCTCCCAAGCTCTGGGATTACAGGTGTGTGCCACCATGCCCGGTCTCAATTCCTGTCTCAGCGTGCCCTGGGGGTGGGGCCAGCACATCAGACTGAACCGGGTCCCTGCATCTGCCTAAGCAGGACCTTTAATTGGCTGGGCTATCTAGCCAGCCCATGAAACTATCATTCATTTAGTTGCTCCTGCAGGGGCAAAATATGAAGCTTATAACTTTGAATAATATGGACCTTGTGCATCAAAGAGTTCTTAGAGGATGCATACAGTTATGCAAGCAATTATTATAAAACTGGAGGTTAATATTATTAAGGTTATAGTCCGTGAGTGATAGCTAAGCGCATTGTAGAGACTAGCCAAATCTAATTTGCTGTCAAGTGAGAGATAGTTTGCAAGAATCTAAAGGGACAGCACATATTTTGGAGAGGCAAAAATTTCCAAGTGAAGTGATTCTTCTCCTATGGCTAACACAACCTGGGTTACTTGAGTAACTTCAAGAATTTCAATATTACTTTTGCAAAAGTTCTAATGGGAAATGGGAAATAGAAGAGACCAAAAGTCAATAGAAGCCGGAAAATACAAGCCTCGAAGAATGTTAAAAATGTAAGGATGTAGAGAAGTGGTAGAGTACCTGGCCTGCACAGGCTCCGGGTTGGAATCCCAATGATGCAGCAAATAATAATAATTATAGTAAGACATTAGTTTGCCAATAAATGTTTAACAAAAATAACTCTGGTGGGGGGTGTAAAAAGGAGGCTCATAGTTGTAACGTTTGCCAGATTTTGTACCCTACATGGCCAATAAGGCCTATTTAAGGCCGCACATACATCCTATCATTGAACGCAGAACCCAGATAAGAAATGACAATATGCTATTAATTCCATCATGCATTTATAATAGATGCAATGTGCAAATATTGACCTATTGATGGATTCACTATGCAAATGTATATGCTTCCTTGTACTTTCGTCTACTGAAAGCTTTCATTCATTCATTCATTCATTCATTAATTTGCTTCTTAATTTAACAAATATTTTTGAGCTATAAGTAAGTGCCAAACATAGCTTTAATTGCTTGGAAAACAGCACTGAGAAAGGGAAAGATGTCTTCATGGAGATAAAGCAAACATGATTATTTCCCATTTTACAGGCAAGAAGTTAAGACATGTGAAGATTAGCTTACTTGACTACAGTCATATCATTTAGTATGGGGACACATCAACTGAGGAAATCGGCTCTTTTAGTGTAAATCAAGGGACAAATTTCTACTGGATTTGGCTACCTACACAGTTGTGATTCATTTTATCTGAGCTTCTCTATTTTTATCACCATGTGGTCAGATAAGTAAAATAAATTTACATGACCTTTCAAATAAATTTGGGTCATTTTTCTTGGAAGCTTATCTGGTGTGAACCATAAAATAGTGCAATTAATATTTATTATAATACCCTAGAATTCTGTAACAACTTCTTTCCAAGAACACCAAGGAGATTCTAAATGTATTAAATGAAGTTCTTCAAGTGAATTAGTTATCACTTGAAAATAAGAAAGACTTTGAAAGATGGCATTAGTTGCATTACTCTTTTCAGGTCCATAGATGCATGTTTTCCTTCTCCCTAAGAAAAGTATTAATTCTATCATCAATTTTCTCCAGAAAATAATAGGCAAAGTCGAATTGCATCAGTACCTACCATAATTACTTCAACTCATTCATGAAAAAACTTAAAACATTTATTCTGTATGAATTTAAATACATGCATAGTTTCTAACATAGATGTAAGATGCCTATGACTGCTTTGTCCTATGGCTCATAAAAGAACTGATAATAAAGTTACACACTACCAATAAATGCACTGACTATAAGGAGAGCACTTTAAAAGGCATAGATTGGGAAAGCAGCTTATCGCCAGAAACAGCAATAGTAGCAGGCAGAAGACTGACTGACTTTCTTCACCTTACAGTGATTCTTCTGATACTTTTGGCAGTCTTGTGCCTTTCCAGCCATCTACAACCATATGGATAGCTCTTCTTTTCACATACACTTTTCATTTCCACTCTTTCTGTGTCTCAGACTGTATCATCTTATGTTTGACTATTCGGTTAGCTAGCTTCCCATTTTCCCATCTCAATTTCTCACTAAACCACTGTTTATTAAATTTCCTTAGAAATCAACTTCATTATGCTAGTTACCAGGACAAAAACATCAATGGCATGCTAATCCTCACAGGTTCAACTGCATATGCAAGTTTTTAAATTCTGAATTTTTGAAAACTTCCACCCTTTTCCCTCCCCAGTAGAATTGTCAGCTCTCAGCATTCACATACTTCAGGCACATAGATTATGATAAGTTTCTTTTAATCCTCCAAGGCTAGCTGCAAGTATCACTTTGAATTTTGTTTTGTTTTGGTATGTTTGAGACAGTGTCTCCCTATATAGTATAGTTTTGCCTTGAACTCACTATGTAGCCCATTCTGGCCTCAAACTCATAAGCAATCTTCCTGCTTCGGCTTCCCAAGTGCTGAGATTATAGGGTTGGTCCAGCTACTGCACCAGATGAAGTATTGTAATTCTATCCACACTTTCCTGTTTTCTTCCACATCTGACATTTTATTTTTCAAACAACACTTTTGAGGCTTAGTTATATTACATATATTTTATAGTTATACAGTTGTTTTTTACTTATACTAAAGTGTGTAAGTCTATTCAGCTTGCTTATATCAGCTGAGTATCTTTTATCCAAAATGTTTGGGAACAGAATTGTTTTGATTTCAATTTTTTTCAGATTTTTGGAATATTTGCATAATCATAATTCAGGATCTTAGGAAGAGACACAAGTCTACCCATTGAATGAATGAATGAATGAATGAATGAATGAAATTCATTCATGTTTATCAATATATTAGCCATAGAGCTTAAAGATAATTTCATGTAATATTTTTAGTGTTCCTACAGTTGAGTGACATGTAGACATTAAAGTAATTTCAGATTTTGGAACATTGTACTGTAAAGTCCTTTGGTTTTGCTTGTTTCTTTTTTTTTTTTTTTTTTTTTTTTGAGACAACATCTCCCTATGTAGTGTAGTCTTGCCTTGAATTCACTATGTAGACCATGTCAGCATCAAACTCATAAGTAGTTTTAAGATCTGAGTGTACAATGAAGGTAAATAGCATGTATAACTGTGTAAATTCAGGCAAGTTGTTTTAAACTTCCATGAACCTCAGGTACTTCATCTGCAAAATAGAGTTCTACCCATACCCTAGAATTGTTGCTGCAGTTAAACAAAGATGTAACTGAAAAATCCTCTGCCATTTTGGCACATAGAAGATACTCAGTATATGCAAGTATTTTTCTCTACAAATCCCCACACCTCTATATTCTTATTAATATCTCTGTAGCCTTTGTAGAAATGCATCCTATCATACCTCCTGCAATCTGGCCTCAACATTGTAAACATGTCCACTAGCAAGGAAAAGACTTTGGGAAGAAAATGTGTACTATTTTACTTCTCCCTAACACAAGCTTCCCTCGGTATCCATGATGCATCTTCAATTATAGACATGCTCGAGCCAGCTGTGCCCCAAGTAGTAGCAATTGCCTACCTCTGAGTGTTTATAGGCATGAAGTGATTTTCATGTTTTACGGAGGACTATTTTACACATATGTCAAAAATATATCATTATATTATACAACAGATTAAAAAATTCTTCAATGGTCTTCATATTTTAGCTAATGTAAACTGCATTTTTATCATTCATATCAATTAAACATTAAAGAATTTACTGTTGGCTGAGTTTTAAAGGATTTCATTCTTTATTTAAAGTGTTGAGTCCACAATATTAAAACTCCAAAGGTGAAATGTTTTTGTCATCTCTTAATGATGACTAAAGTTCTTTGAAAAACGTACATTGTTGACTGTAAGTTATCCTTTAGAACTTTGCCCCATGAAACCTGGTACTCCTATGTCTTTTCCTGAAGTGCTTGCTACTAGTAAGGCTTCTGACTTAAAGTCCACCAGATTTTGACATACTTTTTAAAAACTGACATATACCTGGGAGATGAATGAATGCTGAAAACTTTTCTAATACTTGAGGATTTAGGATAATTACAACCAAAATTGCTGATATATATATATATATATATATATATATATATATATATATATATATATATATATATATATATATAATTTCCCTAGGACTGTTGTAACAAACTAGCACAACCCTAGGTGGCGTGACAGAAAATTATTCTCTTAAAATTCTGGTAGCTATAAGTACCAAGTTAAGATTGATATACTTTCTAAGGGTTATAAAGAAGAATCCTTCCTTTGCACTTCAGCTTTCTGGTAACCCCTTGAGTTTCTTGACCTGTGACAACATAAATCCAATAACTTTGTATCTGTTTGTATCCCCAACTTTTCTGAAAAGAACACTATTACATCCTATCCTAAATTTAAGATTACTGCATCTTGCAATCTTTAAAAAATGTGTCTACAAAAACCCTTTTTCCAAACATGTTACATTCTGTGGTTTAGGAGAGACATAGATTTTGGAGGAAATCTGTACAATCCACTATAGTCTCGTAAGAAATTCTAGAGAATGTAGTAATAAAGACATTAAGTAAATTAATAAGGAAGTATTGGCATTGATCGATTTACTAAAGTTCCTCAATGAATTCTTTAAAAAAATACCCTAAAATAGTCATTTGCTTGATGAAAATAAAATATCTTATATTTTGTTTGTATTTTGACTTTAGACTTATGCATATTTTGTGCAAAACAGATTCTATACCTGAAAGAGCAAATCTCCTAATATTTGCTACTAAAAATGTAGAAGGTACTAATATTCCTTATATCTAATTTCTATACTCAGGTTTTTCATCAGTCTTTGCTATCACTGTAGATCTCCTCTGATGGAACTATTGAACAGTGACATCAAAAGTCAAGTGTTACTAGTATCGCACTGGATAAATGGTTATCAATATTTCTCACATTTCTGGGAACAACAATATATGCTAACCTGTTATCACTCAGCACTATTCAACCAAATAAACATTTTATCAAGACCAGAGGAGGAATATGTATAATTTTTATAGTACAGTATTTAAAATGAAAGTACTTTTGGCCTGTGTGGTCTCAGTGGGTAAGAGGCAAAATTCAGGATGCTAGCTCATCTCACACTGAGTTTAATAAAGGGTGTCCTATACAAAGCTAATTTCTTGCTGGTAAATTGCTTCTTAAGTAATGCTTGCTGTTGCATAGGACCCTTTCATCGCATTGAGTCTGGGAGCCATGTTTGAAAGGCTGGATGTGCTCTGGGTAGGATCCATGTGGAATTCTCCTTATGGGATGACAATGTATATAACTAATATTGTCCTTTGAGACTAGTTTGCATGCCGTTGCTGGTGTGGCACTGTTCAGCAGGCTGCTGCAGATAAGAATGAGTGATGATGCCCTAGATTTTAATGGAACTTTTAGAGTGCATGCAGCAGTGGGGTGCAGTCTTCAGCAAAGAAAAACGAGCTGACTTGCAGGCATGAGAGGTCATCAAGAAAGATAAAGAAATAGGACATCCACTCTAGGCTAGGCAAGGCTTTTTAGAGGATATTATGGAAATGAGCAAGAACCAATTTAATTTTTATAATGCCACTCCATTTAACTTTAAAATACAAGGTCAAGGTACTGTGTTTTTCATAATGATTAAAGATTTGGAACACTCTTTTTGTTCAACCCTACTGCATTTGTTTGGTGGAAATGGAATGTGACAAGGAATAAAATTTGGGTCAGAAAACAATGAAAACATATTCTATCAACTGACCAACAGAAATTTAAAAGGAAAAGAAAAAATCTGATGCACACATTCATCCTAAACCAGAGAAACTTATTTTCCTGAGGTCCGGTTCACTAAAGTTAGTTTGATCTTAGGATGGTAAGAGCTTTTAACAGTGAAATGTATGCATAAGTTGAAGACCATTACTTATCTGTGGCTCTAACAACAGATACCTACTTCTGGCTGAAAATGTGCTGAAACCAATCATTTGTCAAACTAATTACCCTGATATTTATGAAAAGAGACATTGTGATATAAAATTATCTTAGTTTATCCTGTTGATTTTGTCACAAATCCATGCTGTTCAGTTTCAACTTGGATTATCTCTAAGACAAAAATACTTTCAACTTATTTATTTCTAGGCAGTATATCCAGATGAATGAGAGGTAACTGTGATATATATGAATTATTTTGATCTTTTTTTTTTTTTTTTTTTTTGGTGGTACCAGGGATTGAACTCAGGCCTTTGCACTTCCCTTGCCAGGGAAGCACTTATTCCACTGAGCCATCTCCCCGGCCCTTATTTTGATCTTGAAGTCAGAAAACATGTCCCTTCCATAAGCTGTAGATTACATAAGTTGCTAAACTTTGTAAGTCTATTTTTCAGTCATTGCTATAAAATATTATTGTTACATATGTGTCAGGATGTGTTAGGTTTATTTTCAAAATTAAAGTATTTGATGAGAAAAAAATTCATAAACTTGAAACCGTATAGGTTCTAGTCATTGTCATTTTTTCCATAGAATTTAACCTTATCATTCCTAGAAAATGGCTATCAGAAAATTAAGTGCTCAGGTATCATTCATCTTTAAAAGAAATATATTCATATCTCTACATAGAGTACTAGTTTAGCTAGTACTAAATGTGTATTTAAAAATTCAGTATGGGCATCAGGAATTTTATCTGTTATGTTAAATGGAAAAAAGAATGAAGAAATAAAAAATAATTTTGATAGAAATACAGGTACAAAGTTTCAAATTCTGGGTATTATGTGAGGTCAACTGATTTCATTTTTCATATAAAATGATTTAGGTCATTTTAAGTAGTTTACCTAAACAAGATTGATATTCCCAAATCTTGCATTAGTGCACATCTAAATTAACCATAATTTGCTCAGCAATTATAGAAGTTCTCAATCTAGAATAGTTTGACTTACAATTTTTTTTAAATTTAGAATGGTGAGAGAATGAAATATTTGCCTTTGAATTTGGAAATTTTATCTACTCTCAGTCTAGTGATATATGATACATTATTCTCAAGAGACGCCAGCAGTAGCAGTGAGACACTTTTTCAGCAGGTCACTTACTGTGTTGCAAAGCTATCATGCTCTGTGAACTAGGTATATTAAATATATTTCTAATTTATTGTATTTTCAACGTAATGACAGGTTTATTGAAATATGACTTTATTGTGAGTTAAGGAGCATCTGTATTTATCACTCACTTATTACAAGGAAAGTGCCGAGATAGGGTGTGGGAAGAGACTAAGCAACATAAAACTTGATTCTTTGCTCTCAAAAAGCTGTATCTGGAATGACAAGGTGTAGGTTTCCTCTGAATAGTCCATATTTTCCAACACTGTCCATTATGACATTAAAATAGTTTTCCCAAATCTTTAATCTGTCTGTATATTTAACAGGGATGCTAGAATTGTTTTCATACATTGCAACCTGATAAGCAAAATACCATAAACAGTGGCTTTATAGGGGGCTGAGCCATTGGATGGCATGTTTTTCAATCATTTCTCCTAAGTGGCAATGACACTGAACTCTATGTCTTAAATTTAGGTCTCTAGTTAAGGATATGGAGCATCAGAGCTAAATCAAAAATCTCTTGGTGTTAAAGGTTTTGTTTATACATGGCTTTGGCTTGGAAATAAAAAGAAAACTGGTGCTTGTTTACTAAACTCATTGAAAATTTGCTTTGATTATAGGGACAAAGTGGCTAGTAAAACAACTTAACTTCCAAACTATAGCGCACATAAAATAAAATTATAAACACTTTAGTAACAGAGATTAACATTTTCCAAATAATCAGAAAGTCTTGATGAAGAGGAGGGCAATGAAAGATCTTAGTGGCTGTGTTAGTTAGCTTTTCAGCTCTGATAAATTGCTCAAGAAAATAAACTTAAAGCAGGACTTATTTGAGCTCACACATTTTATCCACTGAGAAGATCAGAACCTTCATGATCCAGTCACTTTCCTAAAGCCCCACCTGTAAACATCACTGAACTGGGGAGCAAATCTTTAACACACTGTGGGAATCAATCAACACCCAAAGCTTTATGGGAGTTTTCCATGTACATATAGAAAGCTAAGTGAATAACCCAGTTATATGAAAGAAAATTATTGTAGAACCAATATGACTCATACTAAAGTTCTCACTGTTCATTGACAGGTGCTGTGACTAAACACCTAATATTTGCTTTCTCATTCCATTATCTTGTTAATCACATGTAGGAGTGATCACTGTTTTAAAATATCAGTGAATGGAAAGAGAATGCATAGGCAAATTAGTTTTGGTATATTTTGTCTTCCACATGAACTATTGCTATCTAGAGGAATAAGATACAGGTTTTCATAAAAGGCAAACTCCTATCTTCAAGAAAACAAAATTCCAGATCTGGGCTGTTTATAGACTTCAGTATGACATAAACATACAAGCTGTCAGTGAGGACTTAAAAAATTGAAACAGTTCTTAAGTTTTAAGATTAAAAAGCTTCCACAAACCAGAGCTCTCACTGTCAGGCACAGAATGGTATATTACTTGCTATAACCTTGGTGAGATGAAATTCACGTTTCTCCCAGCCCTAGCAAAGGGTGACCATGAGAATCTCTAGTCTCTTCAGAAGAGATCCAACTTTTTCAATGCCTTTTAATAGTTTATTTGATATTTACCAAGAAACATAGACAAGATTGTTTTCACAGACCCTTCTAAGGATAATTTATTCTGATGAGCAGAGACATACCTTTAGTGCATAAATTTTTCCCTTTGTGCTCTTTGTGATAAACATCACTGTAGAGAACAAACACAAAGTAATGACATTGAGTTAAAAGATACCACAGAGGCAACAGTGATCGGCATTTATTAAAGTAAAAGGATGATACAGACAGATGTGCCTTGCATTCTGCTCGGAAGATTAACAGGCTCGGGGATGCTTTGAGTGGGCAGGGGGTTGTTCAGCCAAGGTCCTGCTTCACCCACTAAAGAGTGGCTTGTAGAAGCTCCCCTTGTCTTTGTACATAGCATGTCGCATACCATATTCTGACACAAAGCTTAGTTTCCAGGGAGTCTAAGAAAGACAGCATGATTGAAGCTCCTAATTATCTCTCGGGATTTCTCAGGACAGTAGGTGCACGATGATCTTCGCATTCATTCAGGATAATGGAAGAATTGACCACATGTAATATTTTTACAACCAGTGTTGTAGAGTCATAAAAGATCAGTGTAATCATCTCAGAATGATATAGCCACAAATTTATACTTCATGAATAAGTACTCAATAAATAGTGAATTAAAGCCCCAAGATTGATTTTTACCTAGAATGATTGCAAAAATACCATCAGAGATGAGCTTATTGAAGTTGTCAGTGTTCTTTGTGAACCTTTGTTGTGCCAGAAGGAACAGATGGTAAAATCAAAAGTGATTAGAAAATCAGTGGGGTAAGGGTGGTAACAGGGGGCCTGCCCAGTGAGAACTGCTAGCTTGTTCCCTGAGCAGTAAATTAACCCAGGACAATTAATATCTGTATCCATAAGTTACCTGCTATCCCAGACAAACCTGACATTTCCTCCTCCGATTTTCAAATGTCTCTGATTGTTATTCAGTAGTATCCTCCAGTCTGTTTCCACTGAATGATCAAATAGTATTTCATTTGGTTCAATCTATTATTGTTCTTTATATAGAGATAGGATAAGAAAAACTCGTCTAAGTTATCAGAACAATTTTTTTCTTACAGTATTGAAAACATGTAATGTGTTTGAAATGCTCCCTTTGTAATAAGTGCAAAGTCTTGTATAACTCTGACTCTCCTAATTTGATAGTCATGTATCCAATGGCTGTGTTTATATTTTGAATAGTGCATGGATTTTTCTAAAAATTCCACAAATTGGAAATTCCAGAATTCGAAGTTACATTCTGGTTGTTTATTTTAAACAGGTTTAACAATATCATTATAATAGAGTCGTGTTATATAGGGCTGGCTCCAATTCATAAAGTATTGTTCAAAACTCTAACCTTCTAAGAAACAATTCTTATATGGATTTTACAGGACTATAGTAAGAATTTACTACCATCAGCATAGAATCTAGACAGCAGCTAGTTGAAATGGAACTAGTTTCTATATGAAATGTAGAGCAAGTTTCCACTTTAAAAAGTATTGTTTTGTGAAATTACACTTGATCCTTTCAGAACCCGTTTTACAGCTGCCACAATCACAGTATAGTGGAACACTCTCTAGAGATCAAGAAGTAAATTCTGAAGTAATTGCCTATAAAGGTTTGCTTTGGAAAATGCCTTCTTTTCTTATCAGAAAGACTTTTTAAAACAGTCCAATCAGTCTCTAAGATTGCTATAGAAAAATAAGGTTAACTGTAATATATATCTGTAGTTTTTATAAGATAGAGAACATATTACAAAGCATTTACTTGCAAATAATTGGGGCTTTTATTTTTATATTTCTTACTATGTGTATAGGATTCTTAAGATTAATGAAACTAGCCAAGAATGGTGGCCCATGTGTGTAATCCCAACACTGGGAAGCTGAGGTAGCAGATTTGTGAGTCTGAGCCCTTCCTGCACAACTTAGTGACTTAGTGGGAATCAGTCTCAAAAGAGAGCTGAAGATGTAGCTCAGTGCAAAGGCCCTGGTTCAGTTCCCAATACTACCCCCAAAAGTGTAAAAACCATATTCAAATAGTATTATTTTACTTTATTTTTATACAATGCTTCATATTTAGATTGCATGAATATACCATTGCATTTATTTTAATGGGAATCAATTCCTCATTAAAAGTCTATAATTTCAGCCAGATGTGGTGGTGTACACCTATAATCCCAGCATTAGGGAATCTGAGGCAGGGGAATCACTGAGAGTTCAGTGCCAGCCTGGGCTTCAAATTGAGTTCAAGGACAGCCTGAGCAACATTATGAAATGCTGCCTCAAAAAGACAAAAAAAGAAAAGAAGGGCCAGACAAATAGCTCAGCAGATAAAAGCGCCTACAAGCAGGAGCAGGGGCTGGGGGTTTGATCACAGGGCTTGTGGTGCCACCCCAATCCCCACCCCCAGGGCACCCTGAGACTGCAATTGAAACTGGGAACGGTGGCACGTGCCTGTAATCCCAGCTCTTAGGAGGCTATAAATAGAAGGATCACTAGGAGTCTGAGTCTGATCTAGCAGCAAGACCCTGAACACCCTGTACACCCTTCCCAGAAATACAAAAATAGTAAAGAAAAAATTATTCTTTGATTTCCATCTGTATGTTACATATTGATAAAGAAATACACTTAAAACATTTCTCATTTATATGATTGTATCATGAATTCCATGGAATCTGACACTAAATGAAGAACCATTTAATGTAGTTGAAATGGCAAAGTAGATGTCAAGAATTAGAGCAATGAATGGCATACAATGATAAAAATTAGAGAGTTTTGTAGATTTGTTTAAGCTTTTTATTGCACTTTTCTATATAAACTTAATGCTTTTATTTGTATTGATAATCAGTAGAGTTAGCTATGCTTTCAGGCATGAAATATTAACCAATAATTCATGTATGATCAAAGTAAGGAGATAAATTGAGCATGTATCAATGGAGAAATCCATATATTTGAGGGGAACAACTGTCATGATATTTATCTTCTGTCAGCATGATATGAATATGTGGAAAGATTAATAATGCTATTTGCCGAACACTTTGTTTTCAAAACAAAGTTTTCTCAGTTTATGCATTGTAGGATATATAACTACTGCTGTATGCCTTTGAGTTTGTCTATTAAATTTTTATGAAGTCATAACTTTTTATCTGTTTTAATGAAAGTGTAGGCCCTTCTGTGGATTCTTTTATTAATATTATCCTGAAGAAAATCTGGCCAGGTTAAGGAAATCAGGTCAGGTTCAGACGTGATCCCAGTGGGAAAGCTCAACTAGGCTGTGATTTAAAATAGGAAAAAACATACTGAGGTTTGGTTTCCTTTGAAAAAGAAAATCAGACTTTCTGTTTTTAACTATGAGGCAATAACATCTTTATATCTCTTTCATTCCATCAAAATATGTTAGCAGATATTCACATAATTATTTCTACTAATGATAATAAAAATAACTTCATCTGTCAGGTTGCTTGCGAAAAAAGCTTTCTGTCACATGCTTAAATATGCCCCCATATATTGGCAATGCTTATCGTTTATTGTGTCAATGAAAAGCAGTATACATACTGTTGGTTCTAAGCAACCCTCACATTTTAATCAATAGTTTTCTGTACTTATATAATGCTAGCACATCTCGAACTTTTAATATAGCATACTTTCGGGTTTTCAGTGTTTGGATATTTGGTGGTAACTATATTTTGTTTGTAATTACTCAGAATTCAGGGCTTAGAATCTGAATTTTATTCAGCTACTTAAGATTCTCCAATAATGTTTCCATTATGAAATCATGAGGGAAAGGACACTAGGCTAATTGACCGAATTACACCTTCTTGAATTTGTTGTAAAAAATATACTTTTGTCCTAGACTGATGAGCCATCCTAGAGCATGAAAGCTCTGCCATTGTTCACCATGATCCTGGTTTTATGCCTGCTCTCTCACCAAGAGGGATGGGAGCTGACTTTAGAGCCATCCACGTTTCACTGTCCACTGCCTTCTCATTGATAGAGTGTGAACATTAATTAGATGAGTTCCATAAAGTGCTTTAAGCTCTTTGGAGAAAGATACTCTCTGCATAATTATTCTTAACTCCCATATGCTCTTATGATATAAACTATTCTGCCAGGAAATCCTTTTTAGGGATTATCGCTTGAAATGAAATTTTCGTTATTAAAAGCAGGAAGAATATACATCTACTGACAGACCAAAATATGCTTTAGGCCACTGCTTTTAAATAGGCAGAAATCATGAACTATGGAGCCATTCATGCCTGAAAAAACTTAGCAATATGAAAATTGGTGGTGAGTTTTGAATATTAATTGTTACATTAAGTTGCAAAGCAAAGACAAGATTTGTGCCTTTTAAAATAGGCATACAAACCTTTTGTCTAGAAATATGTAACTTTAGGCATAAAAAGGTATAAAGAGTGAATTACTTTATGGTTGAGAAGGCAAAGTATGCTTAATTTACTCAGTTGACAATGACGAGTCTTTGAAGAGGTAGTCCTGTCTTAGCTACACACTTAAATCAACCAGGCAGCTGAAGAATGAAGAGCCAGATGACTAGGGGCCACCTGTAGAAATTCTTATTTAATTTCATTGTTATGATGTCTGTGAGTGGGATTTTTTTCCTCCTTCCTTCAGCGTATGTGTGTATGCATGTTTGTGCATGTGTGTGTGTGTGTGTATGCATGTTTGTGCATGTGTGTGTGTGTGTGTGTGTGTGTGTGTGTGAGTGTGTCCCTGTGTCAGTACCAGGGCCTTGTGCATGCCAAGGAAGTACTCTGCCACTGAGCCATACCGCTAGGCTTAGAATGTGAATTTTTTAAAGCTTCTCTAGCAATCTTAGTATACAGCTTAGGTTGGCATAAAACAAACTTCAGAGCATGAAAATCCTAATATCACTGAGTGATCACTTTTATTTTATAGGTGGTGACTATAAAACAAAAGACAGCAAACTGACCAGTCCAAGATCAAAAATACAAATGATACATGATCTGTTAATGATTCATTGTAAACGGTAGTTTGTTGATTCTCACCAATTCAAGCATCAGATGTTTTTGCAGGATTCAGCGAATTCAGGCACCTCTGTGAAAGACTTCATGAGGGTCTTTTAATTATTTTTTACATGGGCAATAAAAAATTAAATGCAGAAGAATGGAGCTTACTGTGAGAAAAGGAAGGTGTACAGCTCAAATGTCACAAATGACAAATATCCTTTCCTTTTTCTCTTGATTTAGGTGATATATTGCATTGATATAGTTAGCCAGCTTGTTTCCTCACTAACAAAATCGATCAGTATTGACTCTGAGACAGTTCATCATTCTTTGTCATTGGTCATTGTCTACTTTAGCATTCATTCATTTCCTTACTAATTAATTCAGCATGTTTGTACTTTTTCGAATCCATTACATGCCTACAACTCTACTGTATGCTAATGACACTCAAGTGAACAAGAATAACTTCTGAATTTCAAGTAATCACGTCTACTACTTACTGTGCTTTATCAAAGCTCATGTGGAATTGAGGACCCATTACATTTTTGCTTATAATTATCAGAAGTTCAGTTCCTAAAATAGGAATTTTAATTCAGTGAAATAAGATGCTCTATGTTTCCAATAACCTTCTCTTTTTTATTCCAGTTTCATTAAACAAATTGGTACAACTCAGGCCTTACGAAGGGTGTGATGTTCCCTGTATTTTCCCTTTTAATGATATTTGTACTTTATTACTGCCCTTTGGAGTTTGGAATGGTGACCACTACATAAACAATATCAAATTACTTCTGGAAAAGCCTTATAAATTTTGTGAAGCCTTTCTCCCCCTCAAGCTATTTCCTGATATTCACTACAAGTTACTGTAGTGGAAAGATGATGATTGTTACTTTACCTTTTAAAATGGTATTTTCAAGACTCACACTGGATTACATTAGTGCTAGCGCTCTCGACAAAGTCCTAATTCACATTATTTTTCTCTTTACCAATTTCTACTTGTGCTTATGTGGTATTCCATGGCAATTATAAAGCCATGGCCAATTCACTTTTCTTAAATGACTCGGCAGTTATGTTTGTCTCTTTGGAATATTTTTGTCCTTTAGATGTTTTCCTGTTTCCCAGACAAAAGAAACTCCAAGCATAGAAGCATTAGTAAGAAAATGCCATGTGTATAAAATAACTGGATGTCATTAGTTGTATTGAGAGATGTAACAAATAGTGGCAAAGATGTCACTAACCAATAAATGAGGTCCTTAGATTCTCCACAGCTGCTGCACCTCCTAGGGGAAACAGTTAACACTTAGTTGAAAAGTTGTGCTGTATCCATTTGGCTTTAACCTTTAACTAATGGGAAACTGTGGAATTACATTGTGGAGTTCACAAGAAAGAAAACTCATTTTTTAAATTGTCGTTGATTAGCATTTACTGAATGACTACTGATGAGAGAAGATTTATTTGTATTCGAACAGAGTTACTTTTTGCACTATTATTCATTCTTTGTTTCTTTCTGTCTACATTCCTTATTTTTTCATCCAACAAGGAAAAATATACAAAGCAATTTCTGGTTAGCTAGTGCTAAATTTTAAGGTAGATGAAAGATGTGCTATAAGTCATTTACAAAATGTTCAATTCAACCAAAAAAATAAAATAAAATCAAAAAAGACCAAAAACAAGCAAGGTAACTGTACTCACAACTTTTGGGGCTGGGAATTGGGCTCAGCAAGAAAATAAAATATAAATAAACCTCTCCTAAAAAATAATTCAAACACAATGGTTAATTTCTCCTTATTTTTACATTTTTTCTTATTAGAAAGATATTAAATGCTCATTGTAGGATTTGAAAACTATGGGAAAGTACACAAAAGACAAATAAAGTCAGTCATAACCCTACCAAATTACTGACACTTATGCATATATTTCTCTCTTGTGGCTACTACATTCCTCATGCTAAGGAATCCTTCCAATTGCCAGACTATCTACTGCTGTAACTTCGCAAACCTGTTTAGGCAGACACAACCCCCCTCCCCCTTACACACACATGGAAACTTGGAACTTCAGAAACACCATCCCATGTACCTGACAATTCACTGTTATTATTGAGTAACTCTTTGGAGTTTCAAAGAAATATCCATGACCTTTTGGAATTCTATAACTCCTCCTGAGTTCACAGTGAGAACAAGATAACAATTTCCTAACCTGGTCTTTTAAACCAACTAAAGCAGTTCCACTAAGATTTTTGCAGTCACAAGAGCCAATGAAGAGATGATAGGGGAAAAGTCTGTTTCCCTGTATATATTGAGTTAATTGGGAGAAGTGAGGTAAGCTACAAAGCCAATCCCTGCTCCTATTTAACTAGGGATAAAACACTTTGTAGGGGTTAATGACACACAGTTGCTGATGTACTGGTGACTGATGTATAACTTCAAGCCAATTTCTCACAAGTTATCCTGAGTCAATGGAAATCCTATCTCTGGGGGAGCAGCCCCACACCTTGTCAGGTGTTGAGCCACAGAAGGTTAATGAGAAAAGAAGGCCTCTTGCCAAACTGTTCTCCAGATGATACATGAGGTCATTCATTTGGGCTTAAGTTGTTTTGTTTTGTTTTCACCAGTGCTACCAACTTAAGTTTCTCTTATTGATGATCAAAGGCTTAGTGGGAAGCAAAATATTTAAGAGAACAAGATAGCATTTGTGAGAATTTTGTCTAGGTTATTTTATGCTTAGTTCATTGGTAGTTATTTCACTTTATATGTTGTCGTCTGCATCTTGTTTATGCATCGTGGCAAAAAGGTGCCTCAGACCTGTCACTCCTGTGTTAATCACAGCTCAGTAAAACCTGAGGTCCCTTGTTTTCCAGTTGAACTGCTGTGAAATCTCACAGGCAATATCCTGGGCAAGTAAAGAATAAAACCGGATTTAAAGGTGCCAGATTTCCCTGGCTTATAACAGTTGTCATTTTTGGGTGTATAAAACTCTTCAGCTGTGAACCAAAATAAACGTGTACTCCTTAAAAAGAAAAAAAAAATACTCTGCAGTTTTCATGTTTAGCGCATGGAATTTTATGGTGGGAATAGCAGGTTTTTTAACTAAAATTATCAAGCTGTTGAGTTGGGTCTCTAGTGCACCCTGAAGAGCTTGTATTTTTCACAGAAACAAGGCTATCGTTTGAAATCCTGTTGCTTCTCTGCCTGTTATCATTCTTGACAAACTCTTCCAGCCTGCACTATTTAACTCTGTGTGCTTCCATTTATTTTACTCTGCTTGCTTCTATTTATTTTCCTGAACATCCAGCTGAGCAAAGATTTACATAATTTTTATTTAAATGCACCCTGTATAGTTCACTCCTTTGGCCAGTATCACAAACTGTTTTAAGACACAGTTACTTTTTTTCTTATTTTCGTCCCAGATTCTGTTGAATTTTCTGAAATTCTGTGTGTGTGTGTGTGTGTGTGTGTGTGTGTGTGTGTGTGCGCGCGCACGCGCACTTGCGCACATGCATGCATCTGCATTCCTGGTTTTGTTAAGTCTCTAACAGACGCCCAAGAACAATCATAAACCATGGCTACTCAAAAGTCATTAATAATGAGGTTTTTAGCTACTGTTTCTGCTTGTCAGTTCTTCATTTCACATAATACATTTCCAACACCACAGAGAATTCAGCCTCTCTTATCTCTGTGTTGCAGATGATGGTTTCTAGCCTTCCCCAACCCCAGTGCAGCTTGCTTGCAATCCAGGAGTCGATTTTGCTTCCATCTGACATTAGTGTATTAAAAAGATTGGAGACTGACAAGCAGCAATGTTCTTATTCAAAAAGTAATCAAGGTTTAGAGCCTGTCTGTCATGAAACTCCTAGCATCTAAGAAAATAAAAAAGAGAAAAAAAATCAGAGCTGGGCTGCCTCTGACCCAAGCACCTATTTAAGATTCTCCCCAGTGATACAAGAATTGAAGTGATTAGCATACTGATAAGATTTTCTAAAATTATTTATTTCGGAATTATTATTTCACCTCTTAATTATGGTCTTTCTCGTTTCCCATGGTCTTCTTTGTACCTCAGCAACACGCTTAATTACCTATATTCCCCAACCTGTACCATATTAAATTTTTTGTGGAACTTTTATAGGGTAATTTATTGGAAGGATGGCCTTGAGTGTCATTATATTGAATGAATGCTCTATTTTGACAGAGATGGCTAAATCACATTGAAATCATGTTAATCATCTGTGCTTCTGCTTACACATAAATGCAAATGTACTCTTCCCATTTGTGATTGAATTGAACTTGAGACATACCACCATATTGATTTCTTCTGAAAACAAAATATAATTAGATTACCCCAAAACTTTTCTCTCTCCAAGAGATTGGCTGGTTTTGTACTGTGGGCTTCTGGTAACCATAAAGAACAATTCCCTACATAACACTAATAATATTTTTACATTGGTAATGAATTGTAATTCCTCTCTACCCACATTTTCATTCATAACCATTTGTCTCACCCTCTGTCCCACAAAACTGTAAGAGCTTAGGAAAATAGCTGGGGTAACTTAGCAACATAATGAAATATGTCTGAAAATTTAATAGAACTGGGGAGGTAACTCAGTGTGAAGGTCCTGGGTTCAGTCCCCAGCACTGCAAAAAGAAAAAGAAAAGGAAATAAAAGAAGGAGAAAGTATTTCCTATAATATTTCTAAAAATACATAGTTTAATGTTATATATTTATTTTATAACTACAGGTGACATAATTGAATATGTA
This sequence comes from Ctenomys sociabilis, assembly GCA_004027165.1. Taxonomy (NCBI): domain Eukaryota; kingdom Metazoa; phylum Chordata; class Mammalia; order Rodentia; family Ctenomyidae; genus Ctenomys; species Ctenomys sociabilis. The sequence goes on from PVKA01011236.1 coordinate 37,306, forward strand.
TCTTTACCAACTTTTTAACTAGATTTCTTTCTCAGGCATCAATATCTGATTGGATGCTACTAGAATTTTAAATATGGCAGAAATCACAAGAACATCTGTGCTGCATATAATAAAACAGTTTTCCAAACAGAATATTTTTATATATTGCTTCCTATAAATTTTTTGAAAGTAGCATTTTAAAGTATTATAGATATCAAGAAATCCATTTACTTTTGTTTTCTTCTATGAGACAGGCTATCTTCTAAGCATGCATAAAGAGACAAAATAAGAAAAAGATATTAAAATAATATTAGGATATGTTTCCTGGTGTCAAGAAAATCTTATCTAAGAAAATGAGATGGATTTTAGCACTACACATTGCTGTCCACACTGTAGTTTCTTTCTTTTTTCTTTTCTTTTCTTTCTTTCTTTTTTTTTTTTTTTTTTCTGAACAGGCAATTGAACTCAAGCCCTTGAGCTTGCCAGGGAAGCGCTTATTCCACTGAGTCATCTCCCTGGCCCCTAAAATACTGTTGTGGTGTGAAAAAATATATATGCATACACGAGATAGTTAGGATAGGTATACACCTATTTTCTCTTAGTTCGGTGAGAAGAAAGGTTTGAACTAACTGTGTATAGACAAGATATCATGTCTGCATCTTGTACTATGAATAACTATCACAAAGTCAACACTATGTGATGTATTAATTATTGTAACTATCCTACTAGCCCATTTTGAAAATGTTTCATTGCTATTTTATCTTTTTCTCATTAAAAGAAAAAAACAAAAAGAAAATGAGATGAAATATGCCATAGATAATCATACAAAGCACATTGGAATTTCTGAGGGTAGGAAGATTTTTGAAAACTTTGTATAGGATGAGATATTTAAGTAAACCTTGGAATTTAATTCATTTAGAAGCTAAAAGATGAGATTCGTTACAGAGATTGAAAAAGAAAGCAAGACTCCATCTGAAAATAAAAACAAAACTAAATAGATATAAATTTTAAAGGCCACTAGTAAAAGACATACAAATAAAAGTTAAGTGTTCAGCTATTTATATCCTGGACCCCCGCCTATTGAATAAAGACCTCAATACACAATGGATACTTCTACTAAGATATTTGCTGCAGCATTATACACAATGAAAAAAAAAAGAAATGAAAAAATGGAGAGACTAATTTTCAAAAGGAAAGGCACTGAATAGATTTCAAACATCTAAGCTTAGCCTTTTATATAGGCATTTAAAAGTGTGAATTTTATATATAACTCTTCACTAGGAGACATTAACAAATACCATCAATTACAAAAATCACAGACATAACAGTGAGCACCATAAATTGTCACTTCCAAAATAAAATCCTATATCAAATATGTCCATTGGCTGTGACTGCTCTTCAAGATGATACAAATTGCAGAATAATACTGAGTATAAAATTATGGAAATATATACATGGATTATTTTAGTGAGAGAAAGTTTGATTTGGACAGTATAAGATTGTTAAGCAAAAGAGAAAAGACAAAAGAGATTGCTGATGCATATGTATATACACATTTACATTGTACATATATATATTTTTAATCTTACAAATTAAAAAATCACAATAAATATTTATGGCAAGCAATGAAAGATAAATTCTGAAACGTAGAACCAACATTTATGAGATTACATTTTCTTTCCATATTTGCAGAAAGTTCTAATTGTCTATCATTGTAGGCAATGTCCTTAATTTTGCATCTTCATTCACAAGTTTGATTTCTTGTTTCTTAATTCTAAATATGTTCAAAATGTCTTTTACTAGTGGCTTTTAAAATTTGTATCTATTTAGTTTTGTTTTTATTTTGACATGGAGTCTTGCTTTCTTTTCCAATCTAGCCTTGAGCTCATGAGCAAGCTCAGGCTGGCCTCAAATTCAGGGTAATCATCCTGTTTCAGTCTCTCAAAGTCTGGGGTTATAGCTGTATACCTCCACACCTAACCACCAATTCTTATCTGTATATATTTCTAATTGACTACAGTAAAATCTTCACCCCACTTGCTTTACATTTGGTTTTCATTCTTCCTATTGAAGTTCAACTTTCTCCTTTCAAATATCTAAGGGGTTCACTCCTTGCCTTTCCTCAAGAGAATCTATTAGTTTCCTTTACTACTGTCACCAGATAGAGCCCAAGGAGGGTTCTGGAAGAGGAATGAGTAACTCCACTCACCTTCTGTGTATACTAGGTTATAAGTTCACTAGCTCACATTGAAGGAAAGCCCTTCAGGATGAGTGGAAGAGAGGCATAGATAGGTTCATCAAGCAGGATCAATGTTCACATGCAAAAGGAAGCATGTGCAATCAAGACGGAGGCACAGGAGAGTATGGAGAAGAGGGTATTGAAAGCTGTGTTCTATAAGGTATCCTGTAAGGGGGGTGATTTAGATGTTTTGCTTAAAACCACTCTTGAATCCTTTGAATTTGTTTTTTCATCTTACTGTCAGGTGACTGCCTACTTACCTTATCAACTAGATTAATTTATAGACATAGTATTTTTAAGTGATTTGAGTGTGTTGTATATGGAAAGGGAAAAACCTGAGTTCAGGGAGTATAATCATGCCTAGAGGATACAAAAGCCCAAGAAGGAAAGATACAGAATATAGATATGGATAACCTTGTGTTGCTATGCCCTGAAGCTGCAATTTTCTTAAAAGTATATATTAAAAATATGGGTTTTCCTTGCTTCTTTCTTATTCCTCCTTCAAATTTAATCTATTCTCTTTTATTTTAATTGTCAGTGCAACAAAAATATTTGGCAAACTCATTGGTATCCATCGCACATATAAGTTTCAAATGTTATTGTCCATAGAACCATGAGAAGCGAGGAACTGAATGTAAAATAAAATTCTATTCCCTCTTTTCTACTTACCCTTATTTCTTCTATCCCTCTTGTTTCCATTTTTGTATGGCCTTTTAATATGTTTTAAGTCCTTCATTTTCTTTATGATCTTGTGATATCATATTCTGTTTTCTTAGATATCATGTTTCCTTCGCCAAATGCGCACTCGGTAAGTGCTCATTGCCAATCCTCTAACTGACAGTGCATTTGCTACTTGTCAAATGAACTCTGAAAATCTATGCCAATGTAACAGCTAAATCTATTACCTTCTCTGCCATTTGATCGTGTTCAATCCCAACTCTAGTCTTTTATTTTAGTACCGTATCCCTTCAGTTTCAGTAATACACCTAATATTTCATTTCTACCCGTATTCATTTCTAAATTCTTCATTCAGGTTTGACTTTTTATTTTCTCTCTAACCTTCTTTTGGTTGCATCCAATCTCTTGGCTTTGGCTCTTCCATTTTTTTTTTTCTCATTTGGCACTTTCATTTTTTATCTCTTTTTCAATCTTATCTCCATTCCTGCATATGTAAATTACTAAAGAACATCACCATGGGACACCTTTCTATTATGGCAATCTCTATAGAACTTTCACAAAGTTATCCAACGTTCTGTACTACAACCATCTCTCCCACCCACCCATAAACTTTGTTCATTACAGCTTCCTAGAGATTAAACCCCTTTTATTTTATATATTGCATGCCATAGTTTTATTACTCAATGACTTTTTTTTTTTTTTTTGGTTCAGGGTCTCACTACCCAGACTCATAGTGATCCTCCTGATTTCTGCCTCCCTAGTGCTAGAATTACAGGCACACACCACCTCGCCCAGACTCCATCGCTGGCTCAACGCACCTGAGGGTGGGACTGGCGCGGCACGTATTGAACTCTGGCCTCTATGCTTACCTTAGAAAGCGCTTAGTACACTAAGCTATACCACCAGCCCTTCAATGCCTTTTTATCTTTTGGTGTTCTTTCTTTGAGAGAGAATTCTTCTTATCAAATTTTTTTCTTCACATTTTTCTTTCAAACCCATTTGTAATACTTTTACCAGCCAAAAATGATCACTTTTATCATGTCAGTTGTCTGCATTAGCAGATTTACTTTATTTACAAGATCTTGTATATAATCATAAGTATTGGTATTTGAGGCCCATTTTAATATGATCTTAATATCACATTCTCATAAATGTAGAGCATGTTTTCTTCACTTGTGTTAATTCTTGTGTATGCCATCAAGCATATATTGTCAACTTTCAAAAAATATTTGGTTTACTGAACAATTCACGAATTATTGTCACATAGACTTCTGTTTGCCATTCTTGACAAGATATCTGTTCACCTCTCTCTCTCTGCTCTTTCTCTCTCCCCTCACCCTCTCTCCCTCCCTCTCTCCCCACATCTCCTGTGACCAACAGATTTTTATTTGTGTAATTCAGTAAGAATTTAATCAGGTACTGCCAAATTACATGTATTCTATAGCTTGAAATTTTATTCAAATTTTACTGAACTTTCTATATACTTATGTCTCATTCCTTAAGATATTTCCAGTTTTTCTGAAATAACAAATGTTTATTTTAATTCAAATTTAAAAGCATGCTTACACGTGGTGGCAATCCAGTAAATTCATGCTGCCTTGAGTTAATAATGCTTTTAACTATTTACTTTGAAAAATTATTGGCACTATCATTATGGTACTACATTATTTTGAGTAAATAAGTCATTTTTAAAGATTTATTGTTTGCCTTACATCATTTTCTCATAATCACAATTTAATTTACTCTTGTATGTGTGTGCTATCTCTTCAGAAATTCAACAAGGTTACAGAAAACAAAATAACAGATATCATCTTCTTATAAGGGTAATATTAATGATAGCACAACTCTTTAAATAGTATGGTGACCATGACAAGCACACAAGGTCTATAAGGTACAGGGTCTCACTGCATATACCTGACTCCTAGTAATTCTCCTGTTTTCAGCCTCCTAAGTTCTGGGATTACAGGAATGTGCCACCTTGCCCAGTCTCAATGATGGGCATGCCTGGGATGGAGCCTTGACTGTTGTGCTCTGCCTAAGCAGGCACTTTAGTGCACTGAGTTATTTGGCTGGCTCTGAAGAAGGTATTTTTACAAATATTACAAATTCACATAAGAGGCACATGGGTTTTTTTGGAAGAATGTAAAAGCAGGAAAGAATTTGAAAAATAAATCGCTTGCAGTATAATTTTTCACTTATAAAGACATTTAAAAAAAACATTTGACATCAAAGAGTTTATTCAAGAGCCATTTAGATATACATCTTCTAATAAAGCATAATATCTAAACGATTTTCATCATTAAGAACCTGAAGAGTTTCTTTGTACAGTCTTTCCCATGATTATTTTCCTAATATTAATGTATAGTTTCAATTCTACAGTTACTTCTCAAGGTTTTGTAACTCTTCGTTTAGATTTCTTTTGGAATAAAATGAGCTCTGTGTGTGCACATTTCTTAGTTGTAAAAGTCCTCTCTCCATGCTTTTCCCATATATTAGGATATTTTATGTCATGTTCATCCATTTAATATTTGCCATGATAACCACACATATGGATAAAAAGCATAAGAATATTTTTTCTTGTTATCAGCACACAGAACCTTAATAGCATGCTGTAACTGCTTCTGATCTGTCAAATACATGAATGGTGTTTTCTCCCTTTTTGAATAAAGCAAAGTCTCTCACTTAAATTTAAAGCCTTTTCCGAATTTGCTTTAAGAACATTTGTATGGGACATTTAATGCAGTGTTAGAAACCCCATATTAGACTAGAAATTGAAACTGATAGGTAATAAAAATCGCAACTTCATTAATTTAACTTTCTGAAAATATTGATTTATGTGATAGTTAATTTTAAGCATCAGGATGGCCTGATAGCTCAGTGGACTAAAGCCCCTGCTTAGGCAGAGCGCCTAAGGTGACCAGGGTTCCCTGGCGTGCCTTGGCCAGCACTGCCCCCGGGAATGCTGAGACAGCAACTGAGACTGGGCGTGGTGGTGCACACCTGAAATCCCAGCACTTGGGAGGCTGAAAACAGGAGGATCACTGTAAGTCTGATCTACATAGTGAGACCCTGTAGACCCTGTCTTAAATACAGAAAAAAATAAGCATCAACTTTACTGGAGCACAGAGCGTGTCAGGTCATTGGGTGCAGACAAGACAAAGCCAGGACTCTGTACCCATGATGGCTTCTGTGTGCTGGGATTCAAACAAGCATGGATCAGAAACAGGCAAAGAACATCATGTCTGCATCAAACACTTACAGACTTACAACTTTTCCCAAAGACTGCAGTATAACAACTATTTACATAGCATTTGTGTTAGGCATTATAAGTCATCTAAAGATGATTTAAGGGATACAGCCGGGTTAGCACCTACAGGTTTTGTTAGCCAAGGGGGAATCCTAGAATGAAACCACTATGCATCATCGTACCTCACTGGCTGTCCTATAGCCCAGAGACCAAATTGTTTATCTTGGGCCTAAGTCTCTAAAATGAGCCAATTCCTTATATTAAATCTCTCTCTTTTGTCTTTCTGACTAATACAATTTTTCTATCACTAAGTAGTCTTCAAAATTTTAAAATTGAGGTAAAATAGGTCCAATACTTTATAGGGTATGTGAAAGATTTTTGAAGGAAGTATGTTTTGGAGATTGTTGAACACTGTATGAATTTAAGATAGCATAGTCCTTAATGTTATTTTGAAATAGTGGATTTTTGCGAAACTATTTTTAAGACTTGTGAAATCTTGTTGCTGTTTTAATCTTTCTAATATTCTAATTCAAAGACATAACACTTCATAAGCAAAACATCAGCTATCCCTGTCAGCTTTCGATGTCCTAAAATTATTTTCCTTTGTAGTCAGTGTTAACTGTTGCTCTCTAATTGCTACTGGACATGTGAACAAATGATATCCACATTTTTGTTGTATCTCCAATGTGGAGAACTTACAAAACAATAATTTTTAACTAACATTACTGAGCTGAAATGAATGTATCGAGTTTTCCATAGTTACATATCTCTGGTACTGGAAAAATATCAGAAAGCAACTGATCCTACTAAATCAGAAAAATATTTTGCAAACATCAGAGGGAAAAAGATGAAGAAAATAGTAGAACCAATTAAAATAAGTATTTATTATTAAATCATTTTATTTGCTGTCATATTTTTTAAGAATGTTCGCTTAGCACTTCCCTAAAAGCCATAAGTTTCCCTAATTTAAATGAATTTGTCCAGTGCATTAAAGATCAATTGAGTGAATCAATGCTATTCAGTTACAATAGAATTCCTTCAAGACTAGGTATGATTTTTTTCTAAAGTCCAAATATTCTTTTGACTGTTGTGTTTGTTGGAGTGATTGATTTTTGAATCTCTATAGTGAAAAAGCCTGTAATGAGAAAGATGATCCAAACTGTAACAGTAATTCTTGGTAACAAGGAAACCTCTTTGAGCTGAATGTTACCCAGGATAGATGTATATAATCTGCTACAGCAGAAGCCAGGCCAATACAAGCAGGCTCTGGCATTTGGCCTAGTTCTTGTTACCATTACGTTTTTTATTAAGGACACAAAGTGATTGCCTTTGTTCAGAGCCGAATTTTTCTTTTACGTATTAAAGCAAACATTTTGTCATTTTTTACAGAAAGAGAAAATAGATGCAATAACATGCCTTATGGGTATCAAAAATCAATTCATGACATCACATGCCTAAAAAAAACATTTCTGATCCCCTACAGACATGTATTAGGTAAACAGTCTGAATTGTTACTTGAACTACTCAAATCTGGGCATTATGTATTTGCAAAGGAGACCTTGAAAGCGAGCTGTGTCAACATTTGTCATTCTTCTTGCTGAATCCAAAATATTTAAACATTGATTAAAAAGTAATGAGTAATTTGCAATATAGCCAAGCTTTCATGTAAGGTCTATACCTAAAGACAACAGATAATTATCATTCATAGTCAAAAACCAGATCGACTATGCTCATTACCTTTTATAATTAACAGTATTTCCTAGTAAAAACTGCTCTTGAAAAGCATATACATTATTAGAGGGCAATTCCAATGAAGAACACATAATAAACCGGGAAAGATGGAAATTAAAATGAAAGACCAGGTATTCGTAAGACCTAATTTTATCCATATAACAACTTTAGGTGGTAGGTGCTAATATCATAATGTATTTTAAATTTTCTGAATGAATAAACTGATATATTAATAAATTCTATCTTATAAAGCTTACTTGTCTGGACTTTGTATTGAATGAGTTATGGCATATCTGTGATAAAGCACAAATTTCTGTAGGATATTTCACCATTCCACAATGCAGATGTGTGAGAAAATACTCAATGAGAGTTATTAGTAATTTTTTTTTCAAATTAATTTGAAGTTGATATAGTCACCTCTATTTTTTAAAAAGAATGGTATGTATCAATAAGTCAGGATAGATTACACAAAGATGGATTTTGACTACAAAATCAGATTGTGTGAATATATTTGTGCAAGAAGAAGATGATAAGAAAGTGGATTAAGTCAGGCTGAGTGTATAATAAGTAATTCAGTACTCACAACAATATTCCTGCCTCAGCCTCCTGAGTGCTGGGATTACAGGCATGCACCACCACACCCGGCTTCAGTAGTTATTTGAGATAATGGCTCAATTGCAGATAATGTTTTAAATGTCTTTTACTCGTGATACATATATATATAGTTATATATTGATATAGTCTCACTAGTAGACATGAGGTTCCTCTTTTGGCCAATATATAGACACAGTTCATTTGTATCCTAGTTAATACCATTCAAACACTGTCTGATTACTTTTCTCCCTGTGAATGAGCACACAGAAATGCTGTACCATTAGTTTTGTGGGCATTTAAAATTATCTTTAAATATTTGAAGAACAGCAATATGGAGATTTTGTTTCCTAAGAATAATTTTCCATTTTCTTTTTTTTTTTTTTTGGTGAACCATGGATTGAACTCAGGCCTTTATGCTTGCCAGGGAAGTGCTTATTCTACTGAGCCATCTCAAAAATAGTTTTCAAAGTTGTGTATAGAAAGTATTACAAATGCAGACAAATGCAGTATTTAAAACAATAAAGAAAATGTAAAGTCTTTCTCTTCAAAGTTGTCCTTGTTATTCGATCTTATATTTGCTTTTAATTTTTAATATTATCTGTTTCTACCATCTTTTATTTGTTTACTCAATGTTTTATTTAGAAATTATTAATTTTTCTCCAATTAATATGCATTTAGATCATTTCTAAATTTAAGTCATTGCTGTGGCCATCATACATATTCATTTCATCATATTCTCTCCTGCACTACATTCTTGTTTCTCTGTTTCTTTTTACTTGCAGTTATCAAACTCTTTCCTGACTAGTGAATTCACACATTCTCTTTCCTCCATCTGGATAGATAAAGCTATCATTCTTTCTGCATCACACATTTGAGACTACCTAATGTAAAGTTAAAATATAACCTAACAAAGCTTTAATTAATGAGTGTTTTCACCATTATTGTCTTTTACAGCATTCTATGATTTACTTTTATAGCATTTATCACATTTATATTATTATGTGTATGCATGTGTTTATTTTTTCACTGTTTATCTATGGCCAGATTGAATTCCATAAAGTCAGGAACCATCGGATGTAGGATGCAGTACTCAAGAAATATTTATTGAACAAACTAATCTGCTTAGTCGTGCTAACAAATGTTTCTGTAGTTTTTGCTTCTCTACATTTTAATAACTTGAACTAAGTGTTAATACTGGCTGCCAACGAAAATTTCTGAGCCAGGGAGTTGGCTCAGTGGAATAAGCACTTCCCTGGCAAGCGCAAGGGCCTGAGTTCAATCCCTGGTACCGCCAAAAAAAAAAAAAAAAAAAAAAAAAAAGAAAAGAAAGAAAGAAAGAAAGAAAGAAAGAAAGAAAGAAAGAAAGAAAGAAAGAAAAAGAAAATCTCAATGTCAGTGTTTAACCATGTAGGAATTCTGTGAGATGAAGACACACATATACAAGAGTTACTCTGCAGAAGCTACATAACTAAGAACTTCTTTCTTTCTTTTATAACACATTTAGTACAAGGAATACAGGGTCTCATTATATAGGTCAGACTTGTAGTGATCTTCCTATTTTTAGCCTCCCAAGCACTGGGATTACAGGTGTGTGCCATCACACTCAGTCTCAGTCCCTGTCTCAGTGCGCCCCTGGGGCAGGGCCAGGAGGGCATGCAAGGATGGAACCCAAGAAGCTGGGTCCTGCCTAAGCAGGCTCTTTAGTCTGCTGAGCTATCAGGCCAGTCCTCTTTGTTTCTTTTCTTCTTTCTGCATTAATAGGGCTTAAATCCAGTGCTTTTATATTGAGCAACATCCCCAACCCTTCTTTAATTTTTTTTTTTTTTATTCTGAGCTAGGTTCTCACTAACTTGCCCACGTTGGACACAAACTTATGACCCTCATCACTAGTCCCTAGAATGCATTCTCTGCCATGCCCAGCATGTCTACCTCAGTTAAGGTGGTCAAATTTAAATTTCAATTTATGGTTTTTTTCTGAGTTTTTCACTTTTATTTTATAAATTATTTCTGAAATGAATTATGAAGCCTTACAACAATATCAATTTTTTCACAGTTTCTATTATGACGATCTTTAAAATAGATTATGATTAGTAAATGCAATATTCTTTATGTCATTGGTTTTTATGCCACCGTGTCGCTTGTTGACCTACTATTACAATATGACCTATTAGTGCTCAAACACGTGGAAACGAATCATCCTACATAACTGTCATCCACGGTAAACTTCACACTGTTGTAGCAACAGGTCCTGTGTGTCTCACCCAATGTTACATTACTATAGAAAAAAGAGTACTGTGCTTATATTTATTTCTGAACATTCCACAATAGTATCTATTGAAATTTGCTAGTCTAAAAATCTGTCTGCAAGCGCAGTATCTGATCTCTCTACATAACCTGAATTAGCTAAAAGTAACAATAAAGCTTCCCCTAAGTGCCTCCAATGTTGTGTATATTTTTTTCCAACAAGTACATCTGAGAGAAATTAGAGCCTTGTTTGTGTTTCTTTTTCATCATGTTAGTACAAAACTTTTCAATAAAAATAAATTACTTTTGAATATATTTGTTTGGACAACAAGAAAAGAGAAGATTCACTTGATTGATAGTGGGCAGAATTTTCATTAAGTTTAACAGCAGAAATACCACAATTGCATCATTCACCTTCTTTTTTCAAAGTCAAACAGAAAATTAGATGAAATGAACTCTACAGCATTCACTCTGCATACTTTAACCATTTACTACAGTATCAAAAGTCATGGCATTCTAATACAGCAGCTTCACAAAAACATGTTACCTAATCTAGGGACGGTTTAGTCCTCTCTAAATCATTTTGAAATACTACATGACTCTAGTTCTCATTCTTTTGATTTGCATTATTATATCTTGGTCTGTTTGACCCAGTAAGAATTTCTGTATGATAAATAACTTTCCTGGCTTTAATAAAAGATCATACATGTAGAGATGACTAGGTAAGTATCGGTATTATTGTGGTCATTGCTAAATCTGGAATGCATTATCAGTGACTCAGATTGATCCTTTTCCTCATTTCCTTATAATTAAAAAATTAATAATTTTCTTTTCATATTGGGACCATAGTGCTTTAAATGTAGACTGCAAAGTGAGCCTTATTTGTTCATCTTTACTCATTAAAGCATCGATTCTTACTTAAAGGAACAAATTGAGGTTTAGATTTTATTTATTTATTTATTTATTTATTTATTTATTTTTGTCTTTTTGTGGCAGGGTCTCACTATGCAGTTCAGGCTGGCCTTAAGCTCACTTTGTAGCTCAGGCTGGTCTCGAACTCACAACAATCCTCCTGCCTCAGCCTCCCGAGTGCTGGGATTACAAGCATGCGCCACCACGCCCGGCTTAGATTTTATTGATTTATACTTTTTTTACTTCACAAAGGATTTCAAGCAGTATATAACAGAATTTCGAACTAAAAAAAAATACTAACAGAAAAATTTAGAGCAGGGAAAGATAAGAACTAAAGTCTTTGTCGTATAGCCAAATATAGAGAAACAAAGGAAAAATGGAAATTGAGTGGGAGCTTTGAGGAAATCCCTCTAAATCTGGACAGTGCTTTTTACATGTTTATTCTCAGTGTCAAAATAAAATTAAAAGCGCTCCCAGTTATGTCCCTAAAAGTGCTTGCCTGAATAACACCAGGTTTCCTTATTTGAAAATTCATGGTTTTTAAAAAGCTGAATGTTCTGATTGCATCAAATAAACTATATATAACTTTTAATAACCTTGTAAAACTTTTCCTAGGCATTTTCATTGTAAACATTGCTTTATTCAAAATTAGTATGCAAAAATATCATTAAAGAGAGGTCTGAACTGATGATGTTAATGTAATTTGAAAAGGGACAAATACTTAAGATTCTAAATATATTTTACCCACCACATGTGGCTACATGCATAAGGAACTTTAGTAATATATACTTATACAAATACAGTAGTGATTTATATTTAAACTTTTTCCTACCATTGTAGATAAAACTAAATTTGAACATACTATATTTATTTTTTAAATTTTTATTTATTTATTTAAAATCTTAAGGAAGGGTCTAGAGGGTCCACAGGGTCTCATTGTAGATTGGACTCGTAGTGAGCCTCCTGTTTACAGCCTCCCAAGAGCTGAAATTACAGGCGTGCACCACCACGCTGTCTCAACTGCTGTCTCAGCGCCCCCCCCCCCCCAGGGGCAGGGCTGACACAGCAGGCCCAGGGATCGCACCCTCAGGCCCGGCGCCTGCTTAGGCAGCCTCTTTAGTCTGCTGAGCTATCTAGCCAAACCTAAGAACAAGTTTACATACAAACACATTTTCAACATGTCTACTTTGCCTTTGTTAACAATGTTCATTTGCTCCTGTTAAGTCATCCTGCAATGCTCCTTAGCAGGGATTGATGGCAAGCAGTCACAGTGACTTCTTCTTGGCTTTGAAAATTGGTGTGACATTTGACCATCTCCAGTATTATAGTTCCTCAAGGTCATTACCAGCAGACTAGGATGGTGTTGTGTAAGCTCTTTTATTCCCCTGAAATATAATTGGTGTAGGGATAGGAATTTTAGCTCATTGAGGGCAGTAAGGTGCTCTTTAAAATTCTTTCTCCTATTTTGGGCTTCATTTCCCTAGTGTGGTTATGCCTTTTCCAACCTGACGAGCATTCTTCCTGACAGAGCAGACAAGGAAAGGGAGCTGAGCATGTCTGCTTTTGGCGTCATTTCCGTCCTTAATCTTCCCAGTGCTGCCCCAATCAGTGAACTGGCATCTTTCTCATTCTTCTTTCTCTGAACAAAAGTTAAGAGGCCCTGAATGTTGTCTTTCACATTACCCCAAGCTTCAGTTCATTCTAGGCTTGGCTTTTCCTCTCAGTACATGCGCTTCTATATCTTTCCCTTAATTCCTGTCCTCATGACTGTGGCCATTTCATGTTCATATTTTTTTTGGAATCTAATCATGGTTTGTGGTTCCCCTGTGTAGTGGTGTGCATCTCATTAGACCTGGTTCAATTTGTATTGGCTGCTATCGCTTGCCATCATATGACCAGCTTTTGACTCCTTATAACTTCCCCAGTTTACTGATTTTTTTCTTTTAGACTTTGAAATTGTGAGATTGAAGTCTTTTTCTTTTCTTTATTTCATAAATACATACATTCTCTTGAAAGATGGATGCCCTCTATTTGTCTTATCGAGTAATGGCGCACTCTTATTGTCTTACAGATTGTACACGCTTATTGTTGTGTGTGAGGATGAATGAGTAGTAGGGCACATAGCCTCATATAACCTCATTAGGTTCCTGTACTCTTTTTAATTCTGCTTGAAAATAACTTAAGGATTGGCAATCATCCTGTTTCTCAGTTACTTTTCTCTTTGCGTAAAAGGAATCTGTATATTATGCGTGAAGTAAGAGAAAAAAACTTGGCTTCACTGTATGTCTTCATTGCTAGCATAGTTAATGTCACATGTAGGTGAAGAAAGTTGGATATCTGAAAGGATTGTTTGTATTTTTAATCAAGGTAAGAATTTGTATAATAATTTATGCAAGATAAAAACACTTATTTTGGAGGAGGTGAAGTGGTTGTTCACTTGTTTGTTTTGTGATACTGAGGTTTGAATTCCAGGGCATTCACACTCAGTTGTATTTCAAGCACTTTTTATTATTTATTTGAGAGAGTTTTCTTACTAAACTGCCTTAGTTAGACTTAAACCTGCAACCCTTCTGCTTCAGCTTCACAGAATGTGCAAATTACCAGAGTCTACCACAGTGCTTAGAGGTTGTACTTTCATGATATTTGAGCCTGATACATTTAGCTCCTGATTCCAATATGGCTTCATATTTGTGTGTAATACTCATATTCTGTCGTCTAATGGATGTTTTTAGTGATTTTTTTAGTTGGTATGACTGTAGTGGTCACAAAATATAAAGTAAACTGGAAAATTTAAAGGTATTAAACATTAAATCTGTTAAATTCTATCAAATGGTAATATTTATGATGTTGACACCTGAGTGAAAAGTAGAACAATTACATCACCTGAGAAAGTTTCCTCATGTTCCGTTCTAGCTAATCTTAAAGTTTTTAGGCCTCTGCATATCTCATTTATATGACCATTAGTTTGTTTGTTTGTTTGTTTTTTGCGGAGCCGGGGATTAAACTCAGGCCCTTGTGCTTGCCAGGGGAGCGCTTATTCTACTGAGCCATCTCCCTGACCCCCAAACATATATTAGTTTTTCTGTTTTTGTTTTTGTTTTTTTGTGGAACTAAGGATTAAACTCAGGCCCTTATAATTAATAAGCAAGATCTTATTCTACTAAGCCATCTCCCTGGCTCTTGTCACCATTGGTTTTGTCTTAACTAGAATTCATATAAATGAATCATACAATATATACTATTTTGTTCAGCACACTATGTTTGAGATTCATCCTGTAAGTGCATCAGTGATTCATTCCATTTTCTCAATTACTATTCTGTACTATAAATATGGCACCATTTATGTCTTTTCCTGATAGATTGTTGTTAATGAGCATACTATGAATATGTGGATACAATATTTTGAGAGGGTATGTTTTTATTTTGACTAAATATCTAGAAATGAAATGACTGAGACTGATATTACACTTTATAAGTTACTGCCAAACAGTTTTTAAATGTTTATGTCATTTTACAGTGCCAACGGAAAGCTACAATCACAATATATCCTTGCCAATGTTTGAGCTTGTCAGTCTTTTTTTTTTTTTTAATGTGTTTACTGCAGGACCTACAGGGTCTCACTATATAGATCAAACTCACAGTGATTCTCCTTTTTCTGCCTCCCAAGAGCTGGGAGTGCAGGTGTGTGCCACCACACCCAGTCTCAAAGTCTGTCTCAGTGTGTTCTGGGGGCAGGGCCAGCGTGGCATGCGAGGGATCAATTCCCTGCTGCTGTGCTCTGCTTAAGCAGGTGTTTTAGTCCACTGAGCTATCTGGTTGGCCCTTTGTCAGTCATTTTAATTTTAGCCATTTTACAGGAAATGAAATAGTATGTTGTTGTAATTGTTAATTTTCTTTGCTCAGGTAACTAGCAATACTAAGCCTCCATAGGTCATACATAAAAATTAGGTCTGTTTAATACTCCTTCTTCCTCCTTAGTGCGTGAAAATGATTTGGTTTTGAGGCCTTTAGTATAATCAGGAGATTAGCAATTGTAGACATATTTTCCATTTTTTAAATTTGAGTTTTGATTTCTCTAAATTGTTTAGCATAGTTCAATTTTGCTTCTTGGGAACAAGTGAATTGGCTTTGGTAAAGTGCTGCTGTTTTTGTCTCTATCAGTAATGTAAAATGGTAAACATGTCCAGCTACTAACAATAGTCTTTTCAGAACCAGAAACTCTAAAACTTAGATTAGAAGCTTGTTAGGTATTTAAAACTACAGAAATAGAATTTAATCATTATTTTTATCAAATGTTCTATGACCTTAGAGATGCCTTCATTATCCACAAAAGTCCTACCTTTTCACACACTAATGAAAGACTTCATTCACTTAGTCATTTTATCCAAAAATTTTGACTAGTTACTACTGTAGGAAACAAAGAAGACAATATCTCTACATTGAAGATACTCATAAACTTCCAAATAAAATTTGACGTTATCTCTGAAAATCACCATTAACTCTAGCCAAGAACAGGAGGATTTTACAGAACAGATAGAGCACTTTTAGTTGAGAATTTTTCACATGAGCAATAATAACTGGGTGCTGTATTTTCATTTATTCATTTAACAAACATATTTTGAAACTTTCCATATATCAAGCACTTTCCTAGGCACTAGTGTGAGGAAAACAGTTATTGTTTCTGCTTCTTTGTCTAATAAGTTGGAGTAAAAGGATATTATAACTGAGTGCATTGTAATAAAAGTGCTAGGCCAGGGAGATGGCTCAGTGGAATAGGAGCTTCCCTGTAATAAAAGTGCTACAAGGAACAAAGGGTTGAGGAATGACCAGGTTATCTCTATTTCAGTTGAGTTGTCCAGTTGTGCTGTATCACAGATAAAAAATTGGGAAGTTAATTTTATAAACCTAGAAAGGGTCCTTCCAGGGATGCTATGAGGTTCTGAATGTTATGTAAGTATTTGGTCTTTAAGAGGAAGGGACTGTATATTCAGTAAGAATTTTTCAGCAGGAAATCCACCGACAGAACTGTCCATCTGGAGGATTAATCTGGAAAGATTGTGTAGGACGTTAAGCAGTGAAAGTGTCTGAGGGAAAACTGTTAGAATGTATTTCTAATATAAGTAAAGTAAATGAACAGCCAGACTGGAAAGGAAACAAAGATGGTGTTATCAAATAGCAAGAATTATAATAATCAGGAGTAATATGATAGAACTTGGACAGGGAAAAGAAAAGAGAAGGGTGAAACATAAATGATCTGGTAATTTCTAGGCTAATATGTGGGAAGATACTGATGTCATTCAAATAGAAATCAATTGGAGGAATGATATTTTCTTTCAGTACTGGGGATTGAACTCAGAACCCTGCACTTGCCAGGGAAGTGCTTGTTCTATTGAGCTATCTCCCTAGGCCCTGGAGGAATGATCTTAAGTTGGTTTCAAATTGCTTTCTTTGAGGTTTTAATCAAATGGAAATGTCCTGAGTGGTGGCCTAAAAGGAAGCATTGCTAGCAATAAAAATTGAGAAAGCATTTACATTTAGTAACTAGCTTTTTCTCCACATGTCACACTGATAAGAAGTCAAATTTGCTATAGTTAATTTTATTTCTTTTTATGATTGTCACTAACCTTTTAGGAACTAACATGGATAACTGTATAAATTATGAGGCTATTTTTAAATTTTTTTTTATTTGTATTCCATAAGACCCCCTTTTTGATATTATAGAAATATGTTGATGGCAGGGAGTGATTCAGTTCTTGTACACAATGTTTTGGGTTTACAAAGGGTGTGCCCAGTTAAGATGAGATGCACAATTCTCCCTCCACTCTTTTTATCTTATTCCATTAGAGGCATAAAAACTAGTAATGAGTTATAAAATAAGAAATCTAACCTTAGAAATCAAGGCTTGAAGAGAAAAGTGTAGCTTATGTTTAATGCCTGCCTAATTTAGTAGATAGACATACAAGGCTTAGTGATGCCCAATGTGTGCTTAGATGTGGAATGTTTGTTGATGTCTTGGGATTTCTGTAATCTAATCTAAATGCGTAAAATCAATTAATTGATGTTAGACATAGGGATCTGTCTTTATCCCTCTTTATCTTATTTCTTGGCCTTTCTATTCTCAAGAGCCTGAGAAACTAAACCTTTCCTTGATAACTTCTTGTTTGTAGTAACAGATAAGACTTAAATAAAACTCAATTATTCTTTAATGACTGGCTTTACTACTTGGCTATTGCATATAGTCAAAAAGTTTACTTTTGAAACTTTCCCAAATGGCACACTGATCAAACAGACTGTGATAGCTTGCCTACTTTTGCTCAATTTCTCAACAAATATTTCCTAAGCAATTGTGAAGCTAAACAATACTCAACACTGTGCCTGGTAACATTAGGATTGGGTAAACACTGTCCTCATAGCTCTCACAACATCTGTTCTTTTCCTTATCATCTCCCCAAATCCAGAAATGCATGCACATGTGTGTGCACATGCAGCTACAGTCATGAACAGGATCACACAATTAGTTTATCCATCTTGTTCTCAAAGAAGGCTTTACGGGTGTACTACAAAATGCTGTTGTGTAGTTTATTGCTTGTGTGCTCTCTCATATTATTTTCAGGGTGTTGACAAAATTACAAGTTTATTAATCATTGTAAAGCCTCATCTGCAGAGTATTTATCCTAAATATGTGTTGAAGTGAATCACATTTGAGAGAATGCGTAATTACTTTGAAAAATTTGCCCACATTAAATACTCATTTAGATATTTTTTACCAGTCCAATCTGTATAATGAGAACCTAGACCCTGTACTAAGTATAAAAACAAAACAAAAATTCTGCTTAGGCAGGTACAAAGACCCAGGTTCAACCCCCAGGCTTTCATGCTGGCCCTGCCCCCAGGCATCTGAGAGGGTGAGTGAGACTGGGCATGGTGGTGCACATCTGTAATTCCAGCACTTGGGAGGCTGAAAACAGGAGAATCACTACAAGTCTGATCCCTGTAGTGAGACCCTGTACACTCCGTACTAAATACGTTAAATAAATAAATGAATAAATAAATATTTTTGACTATAGCAAAAGAACTTGAAATTCCTATGAAAGCAAAAAAGAGAGTTCCTGAACAACTTTAATTCCTGATCTCTTTGAGGGTAGCACAATTGTAAACACAAATCACTTTTGACCATTTCTTTTTACCAGCGGAATGGAGAAACACAACCAAATTCATTGGAATAATTTTCTTTATTTTTTTCAGATTTAGGGAATCACATTACCCCTCAACTTTCTACATTATACCTATGATGATAATAACTGATCTGTCAGCAAATGGAAATTAAAGATCATAGATGTCACAAGGGTCAATAATGATAAAATTACTCCTTTTGCTTTCTTACATCATAGTCATGTAATTATTCAATGAATCCCAAAATATGTTTGGATTGTAATTGCTACTTTTGAATTGGTCCCAATCATTTCAGTGACAGTGGGAGATCCAGCATCATGCGGAGACAAACTCAACTAACAAATCTTTGGTTTAATCCTGCCCATAATACACCGAGGTGTGTTTTCAGTTCTGATATTTTCTCTAAGTTCCAGCTCAGTATCCGTAACTGATATGTTCCTTTATTTCTGTCATCAGAGCATAGCTAAATCTAATTTACCTCCCAAATATCACTTGGCTTCATTCACTTCTCTCCATTCCAGCCATTGCCCCATCAGTCAAAGCTGCTATTCTCTCACCTTAATAATTTTACATCTAGTCTTGAACATCTCCAATCTACTCTTCCTCCTGCACCCCATGATGACCAGCACGTGGCATAATGCCTGGCCAGTAAGAGCTACACAATAACTAGTACATCACAGTATGAAAATATCTGATGGATGTGACCAATTACAATACTGAAACAGGTTCTTTGAACCAATGAATTTGATATTTTAATCAAGCATTTTAGCCTGCAATTAGTTGCACATTCACATTGTCTTACTTTTAGAAAACAATTTCAGACTGGGTGTGGTGGTGTGTGCCTGTAATCCCAGCTCTTGGGAGGCTGTAAACAGGTGGATCCCTATAAGTCCAAACTAGTAGTGAGACGTTGAACACCCTATACACCCTTCCCTAAATAACAAAAAAAAAGAAAAAAAATTTTAATTGCTGTCTCTATATACACATATATACACATCCTTTCACCTTCTGTATACAAAATGGCTTTAGAATAAATACTGTGCAGCTTCTGATTTATAAGACTGCTAGAAAGAAGAGAAATGGGGAGGTCTTAAATGACCTGTTTCTTTCAAATAGTCTATCATAAGTGCCAGTGTTTTCTGGTTTTATGTAATATGTTCCATGACAGAATATTTCACATATATCTAAAGCCATGCTAGCAAATGTGGGGAAATATTGCACACCCCCAAATCATGTGCTTTACAAGAAAGATCACTTGATAAAAAGCAACCATAGCTGTAGATGAGAGTTGTGATTTTATCAGAGAAAAGCCAAGTTGTTTTCTCAACAAATCTAAATAAATGGAGAAAAAAACCCAACTCTTAAAACGGTTTCAGGTATTTTCACTGTACTTCGTGTGAATGATTTAGAAGCCAAGAAGGACTACATAAATCAGTGAAACCAGAGAAGATGAACATTGATATTAGCAAAAGTAAACCTATTCATTTTGCATTGTGGAGTTGTGCATTTTATAATAGCAGTTTTCATGAAAGTCATTCCATTGCCTTTGGAGAGTGGTAGAATATAAATGTGTTCCACGTAGAGGCATTCAATTCATAAATGAAGTTCTACTACTGCAACATGTATGGGGCCAGATTTAATGTAAAGACCCTAGTTTCAGATTCTTAACAGCAGAAATATTTATTTTATTTGGTAATACTCTGCATAGAGTCTTAGCTTGCAAATGAAGACTATATGAGGTTGTTTGTTTGTTTTTGTATTGTTAGGGGGATTTTCCCAGGGCATCGTTTCTTGAAAGAGAAAGCTTCAGTAACTTGAGAGCATGTGGTACTTAGGGAACATTGTGGTTAATTCATTTGGTATCCACATTAATAACAGTGCTAATGATGAACATACACATCAGTGATGTGGGTGAGATGAACATATCCAGAGGAAATATCATTGTAATTTGATATTAGGTAAATGTCTCATTAAAATAAATCACTACTGTACCTAATTTTCCTTTAGTTCATTGGCAGGAAGTTTCCTTTGCAAAAGACACAGTCTAATTCTAGTTGTAGGTGGAATTCACATTATTATTTTATGACATTCATTATCAGGAGCAGATGAGGAAATATACCAATGAGCATATGTACTGTTATACCTCATAGGAAATCAGATTTTTAGCGGAAATCTGATAAAGCTACTTCCTGATTCCAGTTCCTGTGACAAACTACAAGAAGCATGCATGTAATTGCAGGATTTTTATTAATGGGACAGAGTAAACATTAACTGAAGTAAAAATAAAATGCACCAGGAGAAAGAAGAGGTCACACTGGTGCTTTTTGTTTTTGAGCATTCATTTGCAAAGACTATTTCTTTTGCATTTGATTTGCTTTCCAAATTGCTAACAAAATCTATGTACACAAAAATCTAGAAGTTGAATCTGTAGCACAGCTCAAATTTGGAGATATATCTTATGTCCAAAAGGAAACACTAATTTATATTATTCAACGGTCATTTTTAAAAACCAATATATGCATAAATTATACTACATAGAACTATTTTATACATACCAAGACAAGGGGACCAGGGAGTTGGCTCAGTGGAATAAGCACTTGCCTGGCAAGTGCAGGGGCCTAAGTTAAACTCCAGGTTCCACCAATTAAAAAAAAAGTAAATATATATATATATATATATATATATATATATATATATATATATATATATGCATACACACATACATACATACATACCAAGACAGAGTAAGGCAATTTTGGAGCTTCTGAGACTTGAAGCTAAAGTTCCAAAAAGAGAGAAATTTAAAATGAGTATTACAGTTAAGTAATGAGTTTGTCCCACAAAATGTGACAGGATAGTCAGAAAAGTAGAAAGACATTTATTTTTCCTGGGAATGGAAGGTAAGTTTCAAGGTGGGGAGTAGGAGAATAAACTACAAAGCCTGAGGCCAAAGGTCGTCCCTGGCTGCTCAGGTGTTTGGGTGTGATCTTAGAATGAACAGGCCAACTTCACTCATACTTTCCTCTTTCTTCTTTCTGAGCCTTCCTGGCCTTGTTCCTCGCTTCCTACCACTCATTCTTTGATGAAAACTTGGCCTTCTCTCAGAAATATCTCAGCCAAATAGCTCAGCAGATTAAAGCTCCTGTAAACAGGAGCAGGGGCTGGGGATTCGATCCTTGGGCCTACCCAGTTGGCTCCACCCTCAGGTCTTGCTGAGAAGGTGCTTGAGACTGGGCATGATAGCACCTGGAATCCCAGCTCTTGGGAGGCTGTAAACAGGTGGATCACTACAAGTCTAATCTAGTAGTGAGATCCTAAACACCCTGTAGACTCTTCCCTAAAATACAAAAAATTTAAATTTAAATTTAAGAAATCTATAATTTTAGCATGCTGATCAAAAATATTTTAAATATTTAAACAAATGGAAAGAAAACTACTCTGATTTTATAATTACAAACTTTACATATATATGCAATTTCACATATGCCCCAAAAATGTCTTTAATTAAAATTAATAATAATTTAGAAGATTATTTTGTATTTAAAAACAATTGTCGTATCATTAAACACTTTGTATATTTTCCTCATGCTTCCAGGTTTCTATAGTCTATATTTTTATTCTTGCTTCTCTATTCTTTGTACCTTGTGGATTTCCCAAACGTCACCTACCCTTCATTCTTTCTCACTCTGTGCATCAGATGAGTCACCCAGCCCACAGATGGGCTAAGTTGAATGTGTCCCAGCTGCTGTGTGGTTGCTTGATGCCTTGGGTATTCTTCCCTTTGTGCTGCTTCTTTATAAAAATGCATCATTTGATAGAAGTTGAAATATATTTTCTGAAACACATAAAAATGTGTCTGAAACCAGAGGTGAGTACAGAGCCTAAGAATGCAGGTGAGGTTCTAGCTTATTTACTTTATTGTTGTTTATCTTTGAGAAAAGGACCAAAAACTGCTTTTGAATTTCTTCCATTCCATGGACTCACAAGAAGAAACACATATAATAACTTTAATAGGCACAGAAAAAGAAGGAAGAGCACAATATTTTTGGGAAAACACAACATAAAATTTTACCAGTTTCGCAATGCACTGCAAGCCTCATTTATTTCCAGTTGATCCACCAGTAAAGGGAGTCAATGATCAATTCGTCTTAAAAATAAATTATTATCAAAATTACAAGACAATCTCAGGATTGGATTCTTGACATTTGTTTTCTGATTAAAGGTTTGCTTTTCCTTTCTCTATTTCATTTAGTCTTCATCTCTTCCCCTCAATCATGTGTTTTCCTCCCTATTTTCCTATTTTTCTCTTTTGTTTGTGAAAGTTTTGCCAATTTTTTATCTCTTTCAGAGCTAACCCAATTTGTGCTTATACAATTTCTCACAAGTGCTCCTTAGCTCATTCCTTTTCATCTGTCACATTTTATTTTCCATGTATTGTGTTTTCATACATTTTAGGAAAGCTTTACAAATGTACTGTTCGAAAATGTATGCAGTGTCTTCATATAAAAGATAGTAGTTTCTTTTTTTCACACTCTTCCCTCAGTAAAAGTGGAATCCTTTTTTCCCTGTCTTTTTTCTGCCTCCCCACCACAATGTAACCACACTTGAAGGACTTAGCTATTGACATGTTATTTCCTATAATTTAGGAACACTTCTTGATGTAAAAAGCAGGAACAAAGTTAAGAATGACTAACAGGTTGGAAATCACCCCCTTCCTGCCTTCCTGCCTCTCTCTGCATCTGAGCCTACCCTTTTCTCTTAGTGTATCTATTTTGTACACCTTCATCCCCTCACCACTTGGGATTCTAATTTGGGATGCTCAGGGTGGTTTTTATATTTTCAAAAAGCTCCCTAGGGGATACTGATATGCATTCCTTATTAAGAATGAATGTTTAATATTGGAATCAAAACATAATAAGCTTTCTTGCCATGATGAATAATCCAATAGATTTAATTATGATTTTCCTTCTGTCTAAAACTAAGATAATGTTAATTGCAAGAGAAATAGATAAGGATACTTATGACAGCAGTATATTAATATGATATCAAAGCTTAGAAATTTCATTGGTAATGAATAATTTACTACTTAAAATATTTAGAAGCTATAGACTTAAAATTAATTTGTTTTTTGCTGTGTGAATGAACTTGATTAAGATTTTACATTTAATTTTGTAAATCAAATGTTACCTTTTTTCTTGTTCAGACACTAACAATAAAACACCAAATAAAATTTATATTTCCTGTTTTGAGCCTTCATTTTGCTTTTTTAATACTATATCATGGAATATTCTTCCTGAGTAGACCATACAGTATAAATATTTTTCCTGGTTATACAAACTTCTGGTAGAAATGCAATATGCTATTTAATGAACTTCTTGTCAGCAAAATTTAAAAAAATCTAAAGACTCACATTTGGGATTCTATATAAAAGAGATTTATAACTAAAAATTTTTTTTTTTTTTTTTTTTTTTTTTTTTT